>PPHD01019411.1:0-14113 GCA_002909625.1 Bambusicola thoracicus | reverse complement strand
AAAACATGGAAACAATTAGTGTGGCAAACAGGCTTGCTAGCAATTTGTTTTTCAAACAAACTTAACCATTTTTTCACTCCAAAATGTGAAAAAATTAACTGCTTCTTCCACCCTCTCAAGTCCTTTCATGTCATCTCCAAATACTAGTGTCTCGATTTGAAGCATGTAAGAAGTGCTCACCAAAGCTTCTGAGCTGCTGATGAGAATATGTCAGTGAAGAAGGAATTAATCCCACTGTTTTAGCATCCTTCTTCAGTGATGGGGAGATAAAAGCTGACTCAGAGCTAGTCAGGACTGGGTGGTCATATTCCTACTGCAGGTACCTGAGGTTCAGTGGAATGAGTGTAGATGGACAGTTTTCCTTCTGATGTGGGCTCTGTTACCTGATTTCATATGTTGGATCAGTCTTCTTATCTAATTTCTTATATTGCTGCTGCCCCTTTGCAAAGTTCTCTTCATCAAGACCAGGGCCTAGCTGGATTATTCAGTAGGTGAGAGATGCAAAACTGAATAATTAGTGTTCCCTGGAGCCTCTGGATTACATCTGGACCTGCCCCTGGCTCAAATTGGAATCAGCTTGGAAATCAAAGCACGTGGCTCTGGGCCTCTGGTCAGGTCTCATACATCCCCAGTGCTGAAGATTCTCCACCCTCTCTGGGTACTTTCTTCAGTGCTAAGCCATGCTCAAGGTGAAATCTTTTTCCTTGTAACTTTTTATAATGTTGTGTCTCTTTACCACCCATCTCTGGGAAGAGATGGACTTCATCTTCACTATGCCTTCCCATTAGATAGTTGTAGATGGCAGCAAGAACTCCCCCGAGCTGTTTCTTCGAGGTGAATAAGCCCAGATCATTCATATTTCCTCCCACAATATGTGCTCTAGTCCTTGACCACCCTTATGACCAAGTCATATATAGTCTGTCTCACTATAGTCTGTCAATGTCTGCATTGTGTCTGAGAGCCTAAAACTGGACACGATTTTCCAGATACAGTGGCTGGCTGCACTACTGCTGGATTGAGAGGAAAACTCCCCTGACCCACTGTCTTTGCTCTTGCTAATATGGCTCAGTTTAGGGTTGGAAAGGGGGCACTGCTGATCCAGGTTCAGTTGGTGTTCACTAGGATCCTAGTACTGCAGAACTTTCTCTCAGTCTGTACTACTCCATGGTGCTGCTGCCCCATCCCAGAACATTCAAAAGCACAGAAATCCCGTCAGTTGCAAATTGTACAGTTCTGAGTCAAACCAAGTGGCACACACATTTTACAGCTGTCTTTGGGCTTCTTCCTTTTTCCACTAGAGGGACCCAAATGCAAATAAAACTCTGTCAGCTAGAAAAAAGTGTGCGTGGGGTCAAGCATATAAGCCCTGCATGAAAGGCAGTATTTTCTCCCTCCTCATATTTGTGCTAAGGACTGGATTCACCTTTCTTTGAGCTTGAGGTGGAAATACTTAGAGACTTCAAACTAAGACCTAGAGTGCCTATTTCAGAACAAATTTGCAAGACCTGAGCACCTCAGACTTTATTAACTTAAATAAGCTGAAAGCCAAAGGCAAGTTTTAACCGATAGCCAGACAGTTGCCTTTTGTCAGTAGTGAATATTTCAGTTTCTATGTCAATTTTAGCAGTGACCTCTCTGCAGTGTGTCCCTGAATGGACATGGCTTTTTTTTTCCTGCCATATGATGGCAGAGCATGGTTTCTGTCTGAGGTAAAGGATGGAAAAAACTGCTGCTCCTCACTGAGTGCTCAAAACCTGTTAAAAGCATACAGGGAAGGGGACCTGAATCTTCAGTCCTAGCCCTCTGAAAAGAAAAGCAAAAGAAAAAAAGTGCAGAAGGCAAAAAGATGGTAGCTGATGGTTTTGGGGTTTTACAGAGGAAAAACACAGGATAAATCTTTCCTCCTCTCACACGAACTTTCTCCACAACAAGATTCACTTACAAAGTTTACTTTAACTTCAAATCACAGCTGTTTAGCTCCAAGTCAGCTGAATAAATGTCCTGCCTGGGAGACCAAATCTGAAGCAGGTACTGGGGGAAGAAGAGACAGTCTGCATTAAAAAGCTGAAATAACTAACCACGTAACAGTGGCATAACCATATGCACCCACAGACTCTACTGAACCCAAACCTCAGACATCTTCTAGGTACAGAAGTGCTTAATAGAGGAACAAATCTTTACCACTGTCCATGCTGTATGACCAGTTTGGCTGCAGAAATCTGTGACCGTCTGTCCTGGTCCAGCAGGACTGCTCAGGGTTTTTCCTCAGCATATGACCATGCTTTGAAACAGAATTACTTTTGCTGGAAGCTGGGACAAAAGCACTCAGGGGTGGATGGGTTTAGTGACCAGGCATCCAAACAAGCGTGATGGAAGAGGAGCAGGCAGCTGGGTTTTAATCACTGAACATTTTCCCTGATGGTTTATTGTGACCCCCTTGATTTGCTTGTCTGAATTTCCAGGCTCATATCTTTTTCTTTCTCACTCTTTTGTTGCTGGTAGCTTTCATCTCATGCTTTGCAACCCAGCAACTTCTCTTCCACTCACCTCTTATCAGGGTTAAAAGGGGAGGGCATCAACAGCTGCCAGAAATAGGTCTTCTGAGATCTGTTCTGCCTGTCAGCTGCGTTATTAAAACCAAACCTCCTTACTGTCTGCCTGGGTAAGACAGAGAACTTAAATCAGCTGAGAACCGCAATGGAAGAGAAAGGTGCTGACCCTGGAACTGGGAGAGAGAGAGGGAGAAAAGCCCAAGCACATTTATGTGGCTATCGGGCATGGGTCTGCCATGCCTATCTTCACCTGCCGTGTTGTCCTCACTCATGAGCAAACTCAGAGCACCTCTCTGTGGGAAGGAGGTGCTTTCACACAGCTCCTGGTGGGATGGTGATTTAGTCAACTTTGGATTTAGAAGTAGACTCTACCAATAAAAAAGGTATTTTTTGGTTTGTACAGTTTTCCTAAATTCCAGTAGCAAAGTCTAATATTTTTAGGCTGTTATCAGCATAATAACAATTGCTCTTGCCAATACAAAAATGCTGTAAGAAGAGCACCACCAGCTGATGTAATTAAGCTGATATAAATGCCAACTTGTGACTGGACATACTACTCCTTCTTTTGCTTTCCTACAGCTCTTTGTATTTCTCTCTTGCCTTATTGTTACCTGTCCTGTGCACTTCTCCCATAATCTGCTGCTGACAGTTATCCATTAGGCATGATTTCCTGACCATCTTGTGTATAACTTAGACAAGCTGTAAATTTTGAGATTTATATGGAGTCATATGAACTATGCTCCTGGGACACTTAAATGAAAAACATTTAAATGAACAATCTTGGCAGGAAAAATACAACTGGAGAGCTATAAGGCCAATCCATAAGAAGTAGTTAAAGCTAGTCAGTGGGAGTTGATTAAGATGCAACAGGCACTCAGCTTTGTCACTCCTTGGGATAGAGCCATCGGTGACTGTAAGTTGTGTGATGTGGACTTGAGTGGATCCTCGACAAGAAACACTCTGATTTGCACCATGTTCCGGCTTGAAGCTCACTGGTTTCTGGAAGCCAGGTGGGCCTGGAGAATCCCAAATAATTACCAGCAAAACAGCACAACTTAAAGGAGATCTGGGGGTTCTGGTTGACAGCAAGTTGAATGTGAGTCAGGAGTCAGCAGTGTGCCTTGGCAGCCAAAAATGTCAACTGGACACTGGGGTGCATGAGGCCCAGCACTGCTGACTGCTCAAGGGAAGGGATTGTCCCACTCTGCTCTGTGTTGCACGGCCTCACCTCGAGCACTGGGTGCTGGTTTGGATACAGCAATATGAGAAGGACGTAACACAATTAGAGAATGTCCAATGCAGGACTATGAAGATGGTGAAAGGTGTAGAGGGCAAGACACATGAGAAGGGGCTGTAGCCACTTGCTTTGTTCAACCCAGACCAAAGGAGCTGAGGGGAGGCCTCATGGCGGCTGCAGCTCCTCAGAGAGAGCGGAGGGGCAGCGCTGAGCTCTGCTCTGTGTGACAGCGACAGGGCCCGAGGGAACGGCATGGAGCTGTGTCAGGGGAGGGGCAGTGGGGGTTAGGGACAGGGTCTGCACCAGAGGGTGGTGGGCATGGAACGGGATCCCTGGGGAAGTGGGCACGCTGGAGTTCAAAAAGCATTTGGACAATGCTCTCATACACTGGGTTTGAACTTTGGGTTCTGCTGAACCTGTTCAAAAGAAGCACTCTGCTACCAGCTTTGCTATCCCAGGCAGGAGAGAAAGCGCGGAATGGTGGTGCTGGCAACTCTCTTTGGCTGCAGAGTCTTCTTAGATTTGGTGCAGAAGAGAGCAGCCTCCTAAAGGGAAGAGAAAAAATAACCAGTTTTTAAAATAAAAACATTTATTTGCAAAATGCAAAAGCCATACAGAAACCCTCATTCCACACAGCCAGGCTGTCACTTGAGCACACCCAGGTGTGTATAAGGAAGCAGTCTATACCATGGAAATGTGAATAAGCTGTGTGATACATGTGTCATACATAGTGAATGCTCAGAACTTAATGAGATTTTCATAATTTAAATTTGCAATAAAACTAGTCAGTTTGACTGTTACGGCCAACTGCAGTGACAGAGCAAGCTTGAAGTCCTCAAGATCATCTGTTATAAAATTAAAGCCATGTTTTCTCCTATTAACATAGACATAATCATTTAAACTCACAGTTATAAAGCTATAGTTCTCTGGGCTGGTTGACAAAAGATCCATAATAAAGGAGAACTAATCCAGTCTGGCACAGGGAGAGTGAGCAGAAAAAGATTATACCCTATCATATATTATTTCTTTCACAGAATCTTTGTTACATGCAGTGCAAAGGGTGAAAAATGTTAATTGAGATGATGTGGGACTGAAGCTATTGTGTGTAGGGTCCCAGCCTCATTAGCTGCAGAATTTGGAAAGTGTGAAGGGAGCAAGTCAAGGGATTTCAGAAAAAGAAAGTGTGGCCTAATGTTTAGTGCAGTCAAATACCACCCTGAAAGGCTGGATTCTTGCCCAGGTGCTGAGCTCCTATGTGATGCTGAACCAAGATTTTCATGGGAGGAAGAAGTGGCCCTGCTGCTGGTATAAGAATTGGCTGGTTGCTTGCCAGGAGGAAGGATACTGGGCCTAGGGTCTTCCTGCTGCTTGGAGAAACTTAAAATAGCTTTTTCCCAGTCCTTGGGCAATGAGCTACCAAAGGTTAGAAGATAACATTGGAGAACTTTCTGATGTTATCAGTGGTGTCAGGAAAGCAAGCCTGGTCCAGTCAGTGCCACAGATTCAGAGAGCATCCATGTTGCTGACCCTAGAACAGGCAAGGCATCAGGACTAAGACACTGGTGCTCTGTTTAGATAGAGCTAGCATATCCTGATCCCTATATCTGGACAGATAATTGCTTGATGTGTAGGCTTTATGTACTGCCTTCTGGGATGGCTGATTCTCTCCAGTGATGTATGGATCCCAACTCTGGTGATATGAGTCACTTAGCTGGGGACAGCTTCCTAATCCTTAGGTGCTGTGGCACTCAGAGTCACCAAGACCTTTTCCAACTCTAGATAAAATAAAATATTTGACATCTACCTTTTTTTATATCAGTAGTCTCTTGTTACCACCCCTGCCTCCAGACTGGTGCTACACTGGAATCCCCTTAATGTGGGTTCTCATGACTCTTCTTTTGCTATACCACTTAAATGCAATATACAGCAAGACTGGCAGCACACTTCAGCCTATGGTCATGTGCAGGTGAAGAGGATGTGAATCAAGGTGCTAGAAAACTGAGGAACCATAACATACTTCTCACCACGGTGCAGCAGAGCTAGAAACTGAGGTCAAGTTCCCTGATTTTCCTTAGGAAGAACATCCTTCTTTTCTAAAAACAGTCTATGGCCTGTGACCATACAGCACTTGCAGTGGGCTTATAACTGGCAGTACTTCACTCCCTCATTACTGATCCATGAGTCCTACCTGGCATAGCAGGACATATACATTTGAAAGCTGACTATTGGTTACATCTGAAAAGCACTCTTTGCTCTGAATTCTGCTTCATTCATCTGACTAAATGGAAAGTGAGTTCCTCAGACTGAATATTAATTAAGCTAAATAAATGCAAACCAGAAGGGAAACAAAAAAAGAACTGCTGGTGAGCATCATCCACCAGTCTGTGGTTGTATAATATGCTTGGAGAGCACTGCTCTCTTAAATGAGTTAATGAAAGACACCAAAACACCCTTCGTGACTGTGGTTATGTACTGCGCAGTCAGTAAACCCCCGCTAAGATTTATTGGGTAAAATCCATGGGAGTGGTGGAAAAGGAGGAAAGAGAGAGCAGTCTATACGTCTGTTGCTAGAACTTTAATGCCCTCCTATCAACTCCAGTATTTTTCAGGCTGCCACTTGTAAAATGCTTTGGATATTCCCTGAAGTTTGTCCCCCTCAGCCAGCACCATGGGTTTTGTTGCTACCCATCTTAACACATCCTCCTGCTTGATCTTCACATTGTCTCTCTTCTGACTTTCACTCTTCTCCATGATAGAACAGGTCTCCTTCAACAGAAAAGGCCGTGTAATTTTTTTCTTTCATTTAACACTTTTTGCTATGTTTTGCTGGTTCACCTGAGTTCAGGTGTCACCTCATTTTGGCTTGGAAGGGATGTCTCATCTCCAAGAATCGTTATCCTCCATGAAAACTGATACACTCAATGATAAGTTAGGCACTCACTGCCCATTGAGCTAAATTATTCCACTGATCATGTTGTAAGAAGCTTTCTTCTTGTGCCTATACACAGCTCCTGGGAGGTACCTAATACTTCTCGGAAATGCTCTGGACCTCCTTCTGCTTGTCCACTATTGGTCCTATGTCACACCTACTAGCACTTTGCAGATATCTCAGATGCTCAGGATACTTCCCTTATCACAGGAGCCCTGTGTTTAGTAGCTGAATCAAGATCTAGATCTTGGATGGTGATGGTGGTGTTTGAGACCCTGCACCTGCATTCAGGTGTTTTAACCTGTCTGCATTCATCTGTCTTATTCTTCAGCTGAACTTTATGGGTACTGGCTGGGCATCTGAATAGATTCCTTAGGATCCAAAGGACATAAGAGCGGTATCTCCAGTGACTTTAATGGGAACTGAGACTCCTGATACGATGAATACCTGCAGGAACCTTAACTTGTGTCTTACTCTTCAGCTGAATCCTACCTCATGCTCTTGATGTATTATGAAGATTATGAAGTTGAAGGCTACAAGTACTTATGATCAAGGGCGTTAACAGTCCATACTGTGCCTCAGCAGTCTCATCTGGAGTGTCCTTCCACTTCTGTCCATGGTCTTGGAGCTTCATTTCAACCTAACTTGGGGCCATCGGTCCCTGTCCCACAGATGCAGTAGGATGCTGGTCTCCAGCTTTGCCACAGTCCTACCCTGGCTGGACATGGATTCCACTGAGACCTTCCCTGTCCATACGGCTTTGTCTGGACCTTCCAGGGATGTGCATAACCCTGGTTCACCTCATGAGGCATGATCCTACTCATACCTGTGGCCTGATGTCTCAGCCTGCCCTCGGATGCATGGATGCACATGATGCCTGGGGCTGGAGCCTGATCTCACCTGCTCCTCACAACCTTCCCTGCTTCCCAGTTAGTCTTTGATAAATAATTTTTGTACACCTTCTCAGTGGTTGGTTTAATCAGTGTTGGGGTCCGTGTGGCAATGAAAATAAGCTATAATATAAATGGACACACGGAAGTATTAGTATCAAGACAAGTATCGTGATCAGCTTTAATCACAGATCACAACAGGACCACGGAGAAGCTAAAATGGAGATAAACTGAACAACTTTTGAAAAAAATAAAAGAAAAATGAGCTATTTCAAAGACAGCAGATGATTTATTATTACTCTTCTTCCATGTACCTCATTGAACAGACTTTTCTATTTACGAATTTGATTTCAAGTATTTTTCTAATACTGGGAAACAGTCCTGACTCAATCCTTCTATTTCAATATTCCCACAGTTTTAGCAGTATTATGAGTCTAAGTCTGATTTGTAGTTTTTGAAAAGATGCCATCTTCCCATGATAGGGAATCAGTATCCAAGACCCTTACAGCCCTTAATCTTGAAATCTTCCAAATTTTGAACTAGCTCAGAATGTGACTAGCATATAGCATCTTCTATTTTATCTTAATTTTAAAATTTGTTTTATTTTCTTTATATACTATCCATATATATAGCCTATTGGGGTATAATGACTCATATTTTACCGCAAGGAAAACAGTCACTGCTAGCTGAGAGTTGGATTTCTTCTCCATCTGAAAAGGTCTGACCCTTGAACTCTGTGGGTGGTATTCAGTAAAGGTGAAGTAAAGAGCTCAATTTCAGAACTTGTGAGATGCTCTTGAGTACTCAAGACATCTGGGTGGATCTAGAAAAAACAGTCCTACAAGAGATGAATGCCATTTTGGAGTAGTGCCTAAAGGTCATGTGGAAACTTCGAGGGCATTTGTCAGTGGTGTTTCTCAGGGACAGGTACTGGGACTGGTGTTATTTAACATCCTTGTAAGAGACATGAATGGTGGGATTGAGTGCACCCTCAGCAAGTCTGCAGATGACACCAAGCTGAGTGGTGCACTTGACATGCTAGAGGGAAAGAATGCCATCCAGAGGTACCTGGAAAGGATTGAAAGGTGGGTCCATGCCAACCTCATGAAGTTCAACATGGCCAAGTGCAAGGTCCTGCACCCGGGCTGGGGCAGTCCCCAGCACAGATGCAGGTTGGGCAGAGAATGGCTTAAGAGCAGCTCTGAGGAGAAGGATTTGGGGGTATTGGTTGATGAAAGATTAACATGAGCCGGCAATGTGCGCTTGCAGCCCAGAAGGCCAACCATATCCTGAGTTGCATCAAGAGAAGTGCAACCAGCAGGTTGAAGGAGATGATTCTGCCCCTCTGCTCTGCTCTCATGACAACCCACCTGGAGTATTTTGTCCAGTTCTGGGGCCCCCAGCACAAGAAGGACATTGAGCTGTTGGAGCAGGTCCAGAGGCAGGCCATGAAGATGATCGGAGGGCTGGAGCAGCTCCTCTATGGGGACAGGCTGAGAAAGCTGAGGCTATTTGTCCTAGAGAAGGCTCCAGAGGGACCTTTTAGCAGCCTTCCAGTACTGGAAGAGGACCTATAGAAAAGCTGGGAACGGACTTTTTAGAAGCATGTGTAGTAACAGGGTAAGGGGAAATGGTTTTAAACAGCAAGAGGGTAGATTTAGAGTAGATATCAGGAAGAAATTCCTTCCTGTGAGGGTGCTGAGACACTGGAACAGGTTGCCCAGAGAGGATGTGGATGTCCCCTCCCTGGAAGCATTCAAGGCCAGACTGGATGGGGCTTTGAACAACCTTGTCTAGAATGAGGTGTCCCTGCCTATAGAAGGAGGGGGTGGCACTAGATGACCTTGAAGGTTTCTTCCAACCTAAACCATCCTATGATTCTATGATCTCTAAATGCACCAAACCACACCCTACATCATTACCAACTGTAATAGAAATACCTGATGCACAGGCATAGTGGAACATAGTGGAAGAGGCTGCCTAGGGAGGTGGTGGAGTTACTGTCCTGGGAGGTGTTCAAGAAAGGTGTATACGTGGGACTGAGTGACATTGTTTAATAGGGATGGTGGTGTTGGGTTTATGGTTGGGCTAGATGATTTTAGTAGTCTTTGTCAACCTTAATGATTCTATGATTTTTGTCTTCAGATGTTTTCATTTGTACTGCAATCTCTCCATTTGTTTTGGATGAAATGGACCTGCAGTTCACTGACAGGGCCAACTTGGTGTGATGCTGCACAGTGAATGTCCGAGAAGAAAGCTCAGCTGCAGAGGGGAGTCTGCGTGAGTCCTAACTTCAGACTGTGAGACCTGACAGGCTTGTAATTCATTGCTGTGTGGTACAAGTATGGAGATATCACTTGAATATGGGTTGTTGCAGCTACTTAGGAAGACTGTAATGTGAGTACAGGCCAAGCAAAAAAATCAAGTGATGTTCAGATGAAATCGATAAGCCAATGCACTGTCTCTTTCTGCATCTTGAATGAATAAAGCTTAAAAATAATTTTTTAATGGGAAACATACCCATGCATTGCACAGTTTTGGAAACTGTCAGGCTGGAGGCCAAGCAAAATAAGTTTTAGGATTTTCTCAGCTTCATAGTTGTGTTATTACACTGTACCATAGCAATTGGGTTGTGGCATTAATTCTACTCTCCAACATTCAAAAGAAAAGGAAGTATTTCTTTAACTGACAGCTAAAATTTCATTCATGAGGTATTAAAGGAGTTAGCTTTTTGCCTACTGAATTGTATTCTGTGTTTCTAATAGTAAAATTTAACTTTGTCACTAAGGAGCTCTTCTATTTGTGAAACACTAATAAGTAGCAAGCAAAGAAGAGGGAAAAAATTCCTTAAGGAGGGAGATAAGACCTGCAGTGTTTTTAAACTGAAGTATCAACTGTTTACATACTCTGAGTGGACTATCTCTGTCTTGTCTGAAAATGTACTTTGATAAACAAAGATGTGGAAAACACCATACTGGCACTGTATGCTCTCCTTGTCACTGGATTCAACTGTTTGCAGGTTGTTTTCATGACCATGAACCTGTGACGGCAGGGGAGCTAAAGCTGCTCAGGACTTCCATGAAATCAGTCATAGGAAAACTGATTGTCTAAGGGTCACTGCTGAATTGGTGCAAAATCCTATTAGCAAACAACACTTTACTCTTTGTGCTCAATTCAGTCTGTCCATCTATTACTATCACTGTCTTCTTAATATTGTAAAAATCTGTTTGCAGTTTTGCATTGTCCAGTGGGGGAAAACCACACATAACTGTTTCTTTTCTTTCTGGCTATTTACAACGGTAATCTCATGTGGATATTTGTCCTTTAGGTATTTGGAGAACTTTGGCAAAGCATTTTACAAACATTTCACACCATTTCAGTGGTGGCAGGAGGGTCAAAACACCTTGAAGTAGCCTAGGTTTGTCTCATCTGCTAAGCACAGGAGTTGAGGGAGAACTTGCATTTTCCTTCACTGTTGTCTTAATTGATGCTCATCCTTCTGAAGGTTGGTCAGGGATGTCCTTCTACCACAGGTGAAGATTCTCTCCCACAGTTGATGTAGTGATGTTGATGGGTTTGGTGTGGAACCTGGGTTAATTCCTGAAAGACAGCTCTCTGAGGTTACTGTATTATTTTGTTAGTGTTGCAGATTGCACTGAAGATGGATAAAACAATTGTCTCTTCCAGCCTTGGACAGAACTTAACCTGGAACATCAAGATAAAATATCCGGAGCCTGTAAGTGAATCCTGTCACCAGACTAGCTCACTGTCTCAATTATGAAAGCTGTTGTTGATTCTTTTCTTTTGCTCACTCTTCTTCATTATGATATATTGTCCATGAAAAGGCAAAAAAACCCAACCCAAAGCACTGCACTACTATTCCTTTGTAGCATACTGGCTCGGTGTAGCAGAGAATATTACTGGTTACAGAGCATCTGTTCTTGTTTACAGAGTGCTCAGTTGCAGCTGAATAGCTTCCAGAAAATATGAACTATAATCCATGAAACTGAACAATCCTAGAAAAAAATACATCATCATTGTTTCTGTTGTTACTCATTCAAATATATTGTGGAGGTTAACCAGAGCTTGAGACTTGTTTACCATTTGGTGTCTCTATTCTTCTCCTTTAGCAGAGGTGGAGACAAATAATTTAGCAAGCATTTCAAGACTGTGTTTACAAGGCAAGCATTTTAACATGTTGTGCAGCTGAGTAAAGAGCAATCGCTGCTTCTGATGGGTCATTACCAGATTAAAACTTCTTCGTTCTGACAAAATTTGTTCTGTCTATGGTGTGTGAGTGTTTTTGAGGTGATGAATAGTTGTGATCTTCATCGTCCTTGTACAATGAAAGTGTTGGAGCATGTCCAGAGGAGGGCCATGAAGATGGCCAGAGAGCTGGAACATCTCTCTTTTGAAGAAGGACTGGGGGAACTGGGCTTGTTTAGCTTGGAGAAGAGAAGGCTCCAGGAGACCTTACTGCAGCCTTCCAGTACTTGAAGGGAACTTATAAGCAGGAGGGAGAGAGACTTATTTACGTGGGTAGGTAGTGATAGGACAAGGGATAATGGCTTTAAACTAAAAGATGAGAAATTTAGGTTAGGTATTAGGTGGAAATTATTCAGTCAGAGGGTGGTGAGGCACTGGAACAGGTTGCCCAGAGAAGGATACCCCATCCCTGGAGGCATTCAGGGGCAGGTTGGATGGGGCCCTGGGCCGCCTGAGCTGGTGGGTGGTAGCTCTGCGCATGGCAGAGAGTTGAACTGGATGATCTTTTAAGTCCCCTCCAACCTAATCTGTTCTTTGATTCTATGATTCTATGAATGAAGACATCCTAAGGCATTTTGCAGGAAACGTAACTTCAAAACCCAATCCAAGAAGCAGGTTGTGACCTGCTGTGCTTTGCTGTGTAGTGCCTGTTGAGTTAATGAAATAATGTGTAATGGTGTGCAGGACTGAAAATGGAGAAAAAGGCATTTCTGAATTGCAGAAACTTTGTATAAAAACATTTTTTCTTCTTCTTGATCAGACTGAGAAACCAAGTTCTGACTAACATCTCTGCAAGTTGCTGAGCTTTACTATTTAGGTATTTCTTCAATTGAAGAAGGGATCTCCTATGAGATGACCTTTTCTGAAAGAAATGCTGACGAAGGATCTTCACAGTGAAACATCACCATAGAAGGACAAGCCAAACTCCTGCAGTACTTCCCATGTCTTCTCCTAAACTATTTTTTTCATTTTTTCTGTTAGTGGTTAAACAGCTTCCAGAATTTACCAAAGATGAAACCACCAGTTAATGCAGGGTTGTGTGATATATATTTAGGAGCATGGGGGGTCTCTTTTACTGTAAAGGGCACTGAGATGCAAGATGCCATATATGGTTATACAATGTCTCTGAATGTAAATTAGTTGTTCCCCAAGACAATAAACAGTCGCTGGTGTAGTATTAAAATATCTAGCTCTTAAGAACTGAAAGCAAAGGTGAGTGAAAAGCGCTGCATAACTTTGTAATATTAAATCTGAAATGGAAACTGGTGGCTGAATCAAGCAGATTATCTGTCCTGGAGTGTGAGACAGATTGGTATGTATGTCTAACGGTGTCATGGTTTTATGATTTTTTGGTTATCCGTATTCCACATCACAACATCATGTAGTGTACTGGGAGCTAATGCTTTAGTTCTGGGTATCTGAAGAGAAGAAGAACTATGTTCCCCAAGAGCCTCTTCGAGTGACCAAGAGCCTTTTTGGGTATTGTTATCATTCCTGGTATGTATGTCTAATGGGATGTACAAAATTCTCATTCCTTATAACAGCAGTTCTTTCTTACAACTCTACACATTCATTCACCAAGTTTAAGACTGCTGGGTAATGAAGTAGGACTCTGGGGGTTGCATTGTACATTTTGATTGAAACTTTTTTTCTGCTTGTTGATGTAAGGGTAGAAGATTTAGCAAAATACCAAGTTGTGTGGTCATGAAGCACTTTTTATTGCCCCTGCACAGAAGCAGAGGCTTTAGCATTAGTTGGTCTGAACATCTAACTATTCATCCAAATGTAGGTACAGCACTGCTCTAAACAGCCTCCTGAAGAAGAGGGTGTCTGTGCTGTTGCCACTGGTGGAGACAGAGTTGGAACTGACTTTGCATTGGATTGGATTGAAAGGATAGGACTATGTTTCAGAGGACTTTAAAAGCAATGAGAGAAAACTTGTATTTGTTGAGGAAGCAGTGAAGGAATATTGCTGGAGAGTTGTAATAAAACAATCAGATGAAGAAGATAGACCAGGGGTCGGTGCTGGGGCCTGTCCTCTTCAATATCTTTATTGATGATCTGGATGAGGGCATTGAGTGCACCCTCAGTAAGTTCGCAGATGACACCAAATTGGCTGGGAGTGTGGATCTGCCTGGGGGTAGCGAGGCCCTGCAGAGGGATCTGGACAGGCTGGAGAGCTGGGCTGAAGCCAGTGGGATGAGGTTTAACAAGACCAAATGCCAGGTCCTGCACTTCG
>PPHD01019410.1:0-14114 GCA_002909625.1 Bambusicola thoracicus | reverse complement strand
TTAGTACAGTTAAATAGAAGGAAATTTTTTGAGTGAAATTGCATTTGAAAGTTGTTCTTCCACTTCAATTAAATTAAATACACAAATAAAGACCATGTTTTAAGTAGTGTAAATTAAACAGTGTATTTAGTTTATATTTGTTTTATTTGTGTAAGACTTTTCATGTTTACTTCACCAATTTTTTAGTCTTCCTATCTTAGTTTAAATTTTGTGCATCCTGAAGTGAGTATTTTTAGATTTTTCTCCACAAAAAACAAACAAAAACAAATATTAAGATATTAAGTTTCTGTGGATTAACTGAAGTATTTCACTTGCCTTCTTCAATGCAGTCTTTGTTTTTTATGTGTGTTTTGAATAAAGTGTCTTGCTAGTTCTAAGTGTTACTTGTAAAAAGAAATACTTCTGACAAATTCAAACTCGGAGGCAATTTGTCAGCTTATATAGTCAGCATTTCTGTTAGGCTTAATTTGTTATATATTAATACATATTACAGAGTTTGACATACAGTCTTTTTCATGGTATCACAGAATCACAGGGTAGTTGAGGTTGGAAGGTTACATTGTCCAACAGTCCTGGTCAAGCAGGGCCACTTACAACCACAAGGTTGGTGAGAAGTTTGATACTCAGGTTACAGAATGAGGAAGGAGCTGGATCTCCTTGACAGTAGCTGGAAATAGTTTGCGCACAGTATTCCAGATGGAGTCTCAGAAGAGTCTCTCTTGACCTGCTGGTCACTCTTCTCTTGATGCAACGTAGGATATGTTTGGCCTTCTGCGCTGTAAGTGCACGTTACCAGCTCGTGTCTATCCATCACATCCATTTTGTGACCAGGGTGTTGTGCAGGACAGTGTCAAACGCTTTACACTAGTCCAGGTAGGTGAAATCAGTTGCTCTTCCTTTATCCATTGACACTAACTCCATCACAAAAGGCTACCAGGTTTGTCAGGCATGACTTGCCTTTGGTGAAGCAATGTTGGTTACCACCCATTACCTTGTCTTTATTTTTGATGTGCCTTAGTAGGGCCTTCAGGAGAATTGGCTCCATGGTCTTGCCAGACACAGAGTTCAGATTGACTGGCCTGTCGTTCCTTGGATCTTCTGTTCTTTCCCGCCTTGAAAATTGGGGTTATGTTTCCCCTTTTCAGTGTAGACTTCACCAGACTGACATGACCTTTCAAATATGATAGTGACTTGGCAACTTCATCTGCCGGTTCCCTCAGAACCCGTGGATGGATCTTGTTGGGTCCCATGGACTTGTGTACCTTCAGGTTCTTTAGATGGTCTTGAACCCGATTTTTACTTAGGGCATGTAGTTTTTCCTTCTCCAAGTTCTTTCTTTTGCTTTCTGCAGATTTGGCTGTGTGGCTAGAGCCCTTGCTGGTGAATATTAAGACAAAGAAGTCACTGAGCACCTCAGCTTTCTCTGTATCCCTCGTAACCAGGTTTCCAGTTTCCTGCCATAAAAGGCCCACATTCTCTCTGACCTTCTTTTAATCTCTGATATACCTGTAGAATTTCTTGTTCTCCTTCATGTCCCTAGCTAGATTAAATTCTGTCTGAGTTTTAGCTTTCCTAATGGTATCTCTGCCTGCTTGGACAACTTCTTTGTAGTCCTCCTAGGTAACCTGCTTCCACTCCCTATAGACTTTCTTTCTGCACTTCAGTAAGCCCAGGAGTTCTTTGTTGATCCATCTATGATGTCTCCTTCTCCTGCCTTCCCTTTAACCCTAACCCATCAGCTCTCTGTAATATCCTCATCTATCCCCAGGTGGAGCTCCGTGGACTTCATCTGTTCATTGATGTAGAGGACAACCACCTCCCTCCCCCTCTGCCTCCTCAGCCTGTCTTTCCTAAAGAATTTATACCCATCCATTCCTACATTCCAGTTGTGAGAGCCATTCCACCACATTTCAGTGATGCCAATGACGTCGTAGCCCTGCACTCATGTACATGCCTGCAACTCTTCTTCCTTATTCCCCATGCTCCGTGTATTGGCATACAAGCATTTGAGTTGGGCTCCACTGAGGCTGATTTTCCAATTGGAGTTCCCTTATCCTGCACCTTAGGAACTGTCTTACAGGCCTGTGATCCAGCCCCAAGCCCAGTACATCCATATTACCATCATCATCCTCAAAGTGGGATGGTTTGAAGATCCTCTTTTCCAGCAACTCTATTTTAAAACCCTCCTACTCAAGCTGGAGATAGATAGGTGGATGAAATATGTATAATGCTATACTTATCCAACAGATAACCAAATTAGCAGGTCATCAAATTATTAAATACTTTGAAATTATGGTTAGTTTTTCTGTTCTGTTGAGGATGCATTAAGTTATTTATTTATTTTACTTTTAACTTTGAGTCATCTTCATGAATATAAGTGAAGAGGCTCTTATACGCAGTGCAACTTTTTATTCTACTATAGCATCTGTTTACAGTTGGTAGATAAGAATTTGCACGGTCTTTTGGGAATTAGATTTACAGCCTCTAATAAACTTTTCTGTTATCTACCTGTTTGCATTCCCATGACAGATACTGAAAAAAGAATTGTAGAAAGAATATGCACTTTGTAGAAATTATTTTGCTTATTTAGAAATTCATGTTTTTATATCTGAATTGGTTCACTAATGAGACATGTTGGTTTAGCACTTTTTTTTCTATTGAGTAGGTGGAATTGAAGTCTAGCATGTTTTCTTGCAGGAGTAAAATCTAATCTTAAACCAACCAATTGTATATAACTCTTTTAGTGCTGCTATGGAAATTGAGGGGCTTTATTTGAAAATTGAGGTTTTTTTTCAATATGAAATTCATTATCTGTATTAAAGGGGAAAAAGAAACAACCTTATACTTGGTATGTATAGTTGCTTTTCATTATTGATTGAAGATAATTTTGTAGACCAGGTTTAAAGTTCGTTTTGTAGTTAAGTTTGTTAACAATATAATCTTATATATGTCTTACTGAGCAGTGAAGTACGCAGGCAAATTCTGTTCAAATTTTTTTATTTCTGTGTAGTGATGGCTGTCTGTTTTTAGAGGTTTTAATTACTTATGGTAATTTTTTTAGATCATAAAGCTAGAGGGAGAAACAAATGGACCTATAGAAAATGCTTGTTAAGTACCAAGTTTATTGTATCATCATACTTCTCTGTACAGGAGCAGGTACAGAGCAATAAGTATTGTACATTTTTTGTTGTTGTAGAACCCTTTTTCCAAGCTTGACTGGTTTGGCAAATTCTTTTAATATGTGTAACAGGTACAGTTTCAGTTAGATTCCAGAAGGCTTTTCCTGCAGAACTTCCAGATGTAACCTCCAAGTTTTCCATAAATGTTTCAAAAGTCCTGGTTCAGTTAACACATCCAATTTCTAATAAAAAGATGCCAAAGCTTTATATTCTTATGAAGTTTATATTTGTTTTTACCAAGAGAATTAAATATCTGATGGCATTGTGAGCTTTTATGAACCTTCTGGAGCATCTCAACCATAGTTTAAATTAGATCTTGTGAATATGTATGTGAGATATCAACTTAAAATTTCAGCTTTGGAAAATTAAAAAAAAAAAAAAAAAAAAAAGGAATAAATCAGGTATATGCAGTCTTCACTTTTTAATTTTACCTCTTAGTAATAATACTATTCAAAGGTGAGGTCCTAGTATGTTTTTACCCTCAGTAACGCATACTTACGGCATTAAAACTTTAGATGTAAAGTTTGCACCTACTGACAAATGTATCTTATTCCATGTTAAAGCACCATTACAGTCATCACCAGAATCTTTTTCATAAGTAGTACAAGAGTGCCATGGACCCAATGATCCAGTGGAGACTGCTGTTTTATATTTTTCAGGAACACAGTGGAGCTGAGCTGATCCTGCCAACTTCCTCTTCGTTTTCTGGGACCATGAAAGAACTGGCAACCCTACTTTTTAAAACTGACTTATTTTTAGCTCATTTCTGAAAACTATTCAGCAGATCTAAGAACAGAGGTTAATTTATGATAATTTGTAAGACATTGTTAAAAAGGGCCTTAAATGACAAGAATTTCAGGCACTGAAATTTTTTATTTTCTATTGTACCTTCTTCCCTTTCACATAGTATTTTAATATTCGAATATTAGCAAAGGAGCAAAAAGAATTCAGATGAAAAAATCAATCATCTAAGTGGTTTATGGCATTCTTTACAAGGGAACTGCTCACTTAAGGAAATTCTTGTTTTCTTCTGTACAGGAAAGGCCTGAAGTTATAAATATTGATTTTTTTTAATATTACATGTATTTGGTGTTAGTTTTATTTAAGTTCTTTTTGCACATAAGTGCCATTTGAAATATTTTGATGTGATTTAGCTCACCTGGTTTTATAAGACACATGATTTTAAATTTTCCATATTTATATCTGACTGATACTTTTTGGTTTCATTAATATTAACCAAATTTGCACATCTGCATTTACAACACATTCCTTTTTGACTAAGGAGAACCTTTCATGTGTTTTCGTAGCAGTTTTATTTTTCACTTGCACAGGCTATGGACTGCACCATTATTTAAAGCCATGGCTGCTGTAATGTTGATGCTTTGAGATTGTTACCTTGAAGTGCTAGTCCTTTTGTTCAAAACCCAACATAAACTAATTTGTTGAGGGTTTTTTTTTTTTTTTGATAGTAAGATATTTTTGTATTAAAAAATAGGAGCAACAACAATAATTTCTTCCGTTACTCTCCAGTCATTTTCGAATGAAAGTAGGTCTTTGTGAGCCTGCAATTATAGAGGCAGTATAGCAGTGAGGAACTTTGTAGTATTTTCTTGATGATTTATAGAAATAGGTTACAAATCAGAAGAATCTCTGTATTTGAAAATTCTGTGTCTTGAGCCTATTTGCTGGTCTTTCTTTCAAAGTTATATTTTGGATCATTTGTACAGTACTGTTTAGATCCTATCCCAAGCAACATGAATAGAAATGCTTACACAAAGTCAGTGAGAAGTGATCATGCCTTTGCTGATATTTTTGTTTGGTTTCGCAGGGTATTAATATAAAATTGTGTTAATATAAAATAGCGTGTTGTGTTTAGAATTTTTCACTTTCCATTTCTGTTTATAATATGACTTTTATGTTTATGTAACTTGCAGAATATTTTCAGTAAGCAGCTCTCTAGGCTACATGAGCATGTGCTCTCTTGCTTGTGTTCTCTCTCATACGTACATGCATGTACTGGACAGGGTACAATTTTTAGTGTTGTAATGGCTTGTTTTGTGAACTTTTTTCTGAATGTATTTCATTTTATAAACTTATCTTCACTCATTTCTTAAATGTTTAAGTAAATTTTCAAAACTAAAACAATTAACATGCATTCATATATTTAGTAACGCTCAAGTTGAGTGTACAGGTAAAATTCTAGGCTTATTTTCTTTTTTAATGATACATTTATATATGAAAAGAGATCAAGAATCACTGAATTCTATATATTTTCATTCAAAGTTCCTTTGTGGTCTAAAAATATGTCTATTCATTGTGTTTTTGTAAAAACATGAGCTAATGTATTTTTATGTGTAATTTTGATCCCAGTATGTTGACTTGAACCATAATGCTACTAAAACTAGTCTTCCGTAATTACAAAAACAGTAGATTATTTGTTAATAATACTATAACAGATAATTTTACTTGGCTATGAAGATACAGCTCTTGCATGAGTGTTTCCAATCCAAAAACTGGCTTAAAAAAAATCAAAGCAGTGAGTGTTAACTCTTAAGATCTTAGTTTTGATATATGCTTGTAACTATAGTCTGAACATCAGTTTTGCAGACTAAGCTGTATCCAAGCTAACAACCTTATGATGGCAACATCTTCTTGCTATATTTTAGTCTCATGACTTGAAAAATTAGGTTAAAAATTTTGATCTTTTGCAGCAGACGCTGCACATTTATAAAGTGAATGGGCTATAGGTGCACAGCCATTAAGAGGGTCCCATTGAAGACTTTCAAAACTGCTAAGCTGTTAAACTGCTTAGAATAGGAAAACCATTTTATAGGCAGAGAATTAAGAAGAAAAGTCCTTCTGGGAATAAAAATGTTATGTTTTTAGTCTATGGGTAACTACATTCAGTAAGTCTTGCTGTTTTATTAGGTGATTGATGGATAGAATCACCAAGATTATCTAGTCCAGCTGTCCACCTACCACCAATATTTCCCCACAAACCATATCCTTTATCTACAACATACAAATGTTTCTTGAACATTTCCAGTCACAGTGACTTGACCACCTCCCTGGATAGCCTGCTTTGGTGCCTAGCCACTCTTTCAGAGAAGTTTTTCCATATATCCAACCTGAATCTCCCCTGGCACAACTTGATGCTATTCCCTTTAGTCCTATCACTAGTTATCTGGGAGAAGAGGCTGACCTTCACCTCACCACAACCTCCTTTCAGGTAGTTGTAGAGAGCCATGAGGTCCCTCTGACCCTCTTGTTCTCCAAACTAAACAATCCCACTTCCTGTAGCCACTTCTCATAAGACTTGTGCTCCAAATCTCTTGCAAGCTTTGTTTCCCTTCTCCTGGACGCACTCCAGGGTCTCAATGTCTTTCTTGTAGTGAGGGGCCCAAAACAGCACAACACTCAAGGTGCAGCGTCATCAGAACTGAGTACATGGGGACCATCACTTCCTTGTTCCTGCTGGCAGCACTTTTTCTGTTACAAGCCAGGATGCCATTGGCCTTCTTGGGCACGCTGCTGGCTCACGTTCAGCCAAGCATCGACCGACACCCCCAAGTCCATTTCTTCCACACAGTCTTTCAGCCACTCTGCCTCAAGCCTGTAGCACTGTTAGGGTTGTTGTGAACAAAGTGCAGGACCCAGCACTTGCTCTTGTTTGAACTTGATCCCATTGGCCTCTGTCCAGCAATCCAGCCTGTCTGGATCCCTTTGAAGGGCCTTCCTACTCCAAGGAAGAGCTGCACTTCCTCATAGCCTAGGTGATCAAGGTCTCGGATACAGCAGAACTTCTATAGTAAACCTTTGCAATATAATTTCTGAATATCTCTCAAGGGGGAGGAAGAAGATGCAGATGACTGTGTAGAGCAGCCCTCTTTTCTATGCCTCTTCTGTCCACAACTGCTTGTCTTCGTGTCATTCCAAACTAGTCCATATTTTTTATGTAGATTTTTTAAATTTCATTTAAGAACTTTCCAAATTTAGCAGCAAGTATGGAGTTAAAGTATTTCAGTACCCTCCTTGACCTGAGGAGTTGCTGAACAAGATTTGTAGTTACAAAATTGAACAAAAATTGTAAGATAACAAGAAGTAATAGCAATAATTGATCTTTGGTGTTTAATATGTGTATGTTTCCATTAATACAGAATCTCTCATGTTTCTATTACATTTATATTTCTGTATCTTTCTATTTTAAACGTTTAAATTCTCTGTCAATATCAGAGCTTCCTTGGGATAAAAAAAAAAGTGATGGGCAGGTACATTAATTCATTGTTTCTGTGACATACAGAAGTCTAGTGGCTTAGTTTCTTCTTGGAGTCCTGGCTTTCACTGTCTAAGTTGATACACTATTGGTACATAGATTTAATTACCTGTTCTGTTTTGCTTGGTGGAAAGGTCAGAGTACTTTCCAACAAAATTTGAGGCTAGCAGTATCTATAGGGATGGTTGTATCTGGTGTTCAAATGCTTTTTCATTTTGATAACTTCAAGCTGTTAAGGAAGATGTGCTTGTCAACATATGCCGATTCTGTAACAGTGCTATAACTGTGGTTGACTATTCCCCTGTGTTCACATGATCAGCAGGTAATAATCATAGAAAAATATGCTTACGGAAAGTCTAATTTCTGTCTCATTTTTCCTTTGATCTTTCCAAGCCCCAAATGAAAATAAGGTGATTTCACTGAGTAGTACTGTATGATTTTTTTATGTCAAGAATATTTTTCTCCTAGTAGGGGGGAAAAAAAAATTGCCCTTGAATACAAGATATGTTTTCTCAGCACCTTGATACAAAATTGCAAGTACTGGGATCATTTCAAGGGATTGTTTTTCTTCATTTGTGAAGAATCAAAATAAGATTTACAATCTGAATCATGAAGTCTTATGGCAGAGGAAGCAGCAAGTATCCTGTCTCTTCTCTGTTGTTCCACTCACCAAAATTAGAGGTTTGCAAAAATCTCTAATGGGAACTATATTTGTTTTGGATTGGATGTTGAATATTATGTGAAGAAACCTTTTGTCCGTAATTATTGATACTTTTAAACTTAGATTTAATGATGCTGGGTGTTGAGAAAGGCCAATGAAACATGGCTAGGTAGAATTTTTGAGACTTTTAAAATTGCAAACCTATTATTATCTAGGCTAAGCTATTACATTGTACTTGTTCCACTCCATCGGAATTCTCTGTACTGTTAGAATACTTTTACTTTCTACTCTGTGATTTTTGTTATTTACCTTGGATCTTCTGCAGTCACCTAATGCTATATGAGACTGGATGCATAACTAATTCTTGGTGTTTGAGAATTTGATGATCATCTTAATAGAATGAGCTGTATTGCATAAATAAAAACTGAAGTTTTGTGATGGGTTCGCCTTTTGTTTATAGGCAACTTATTTGGTGGTTAACCATGCAGCTCTTCTCTGTAGAGTTACTGTGTGCCTTTTGCTCAATTACAGGAAGAAAAACAAAACCAAATACTTAAGTTTTCTTCCGTTTCTTTCCATCAGAATATGACCATATGAAAGTAGTTGTTCTGTGTCCAGTCTGTTTTATTTTAAGACTGAGTGTTTGATATGTAGTGAGTGAAATCTGTTTTGTTTAATAAGGTTTCAGTTTGTTTCCCACACTTAGTCAGCTACCTGTTGGAAATAATACTACTAAATACTACTAAGAGATAAGTAGCTTGAAATTCTCTCTGAAGTGCTGGGTGCTAGGCCAATAAGCTTGAATTAGACTCTGTATGTGGTCTAAAGTCAGTGTAGGGTGTTGTCTCATTAGGATAACATGCTTGCATTCATGAAAAATTGTATTTTCTACTGAAACAGGCTCCTGCCTAGATTTAGCAAATTGTAGTGATCAAATGTGATTTTTTTTTTTTTTTTGAGCAATCCATATAGGGTGTGATGTGAACTTAGAGATGGAATTTCATTTGCTCCTGAATTAATGTTTTTGTCTCTTTCAGCCCAGAGATTTATTACTCGCCATGCAGTTTTACATTCAATTTACAAAAATAGATGGCTCTAATTTTAGAACAGAGAATATGTTTCATCTAATTAAACCTCGTTATCTTGAGAGCTTACAATTCTGTCTTGTTTAGGAAATACTCTTGTGTTTGTATTAGCTGTATTTTTGTAGGACAACTGGTTAACACGTGTCACCAGAACAGTCTGAGAAAGAATTATTTCAAACCTAATGATATATG
This sequence comes from Bambusicola thoracicus, assembly GCA_002909625.1. NCBI lineage: Eukaryota > Metazoa > Chordata > Aves > Galliformes > Phasianidae > Bambusicola > Bambusicola thoracicus. The sequence goes on along the minus strand of PPHD01019410.1, from coordinate 4,724 downwards.
AACTTTGATTTCCTGTTCATCAGTAGGCCTGAAAAAGCTTCTTTGTATGTTCACATTTCTAATGGTGCCTATATGTTACATATTACATAGTTCACAGAGGAAAGGTTTTATGTACAATTTCTATTTGCATAAAGAACAGAACTTACTATAAGCAAAATATTAGTTTTGGTTGTAAGACATCCTAGCACACTGACTAATGACATCTTGAAGATCTCTGTCTTTTATACGCCAGAAGTATGCCAACTAATAAAATATCTGTGCCTTCAAAAACTTGTATGGCTAAAATTTAGTATTATAATTTCCTCATAAATTAGTTCAGTGTTGAATAAATCTGTTTTACAAATTTGTTTTTTGCATAGAATATTAAAATCAGGTGTTGCTGATTACAAATGAAAAGACTCAGAGCGATCTTTTTATTTCCTGAATTATCTCATATTGATAAGGTTGTCCTTGAGAGGGTTGTAATATTGTATTTAATTATCAATTCTAGTTTCTTTTAATAGCTTTAGTAACAAGATTGCAATTGTCATTGGTAGATACAATTAGCTGCCCACCTATGATTCATTCTTTCGTGTTACTTGTGCTTTGTAGTGTTGACACAGGAAGAATGCCATACTTTTCTTGATGGGTATTAATGTTTAACACCCAGTCTACTTTAACAACGTCCTTGAATCCAGTTGGAAGTGGCTGTGTGAATGATCAGTGTAAAATAAGCAAATGGTTATTTGTTGCTTTTGCTTTCGAGATGTTGGATGTTGTTCTTGAATACGAAATTCTGTTAGTTGGTATACCTTGATTTTAGATAACCTTCCAATTAAAAACTGCTTTTCGGTTTAGACAGAATATTTTAGATAATGTATTTAATAGTGTATAATTAAGTTTGCAAAGTGTTAGTGTTATGACCTATTTCAACCTGAATTGCAACAAGATTTTCTCACCGGATCACTTCTTAAGTACTAGTGATAGACTAGTTGATGGTCCAAGTTTTCTGTATAAAAGAATATTAAACTAGTTTACAGGGATCAGTGGTTGACAGTTTCTCCTTATTTCCTGTGGCTAATAGAATATAATAGAAGTGTAAGAACTCTCCAAGCCTTCTGTTTGAAGTATGATATATTTTCAGAAAGATTGTAAGTAAAAATACCTGAAGCCTAAGTTATCCTATGTTAAGCAGTATATAACACAAAAATCTGATACCGCCACAGTTTACATTTTAGTTTAACAGCATATTGAGAGAGTCTAGTGCAGGACCACAAAGATGAGTATGGGAGTGGAGCATCTCCCTTACGAGGAAAGGCTGAGGGAGCTGGGTCTTTTTAGCTTGGAGTAGAGGAGACTGAGAGGTGATCTCATTTATGTTTACAAATATGTAAAGGGTGATTGTCAGGAGGATGTAGCCAGGCTCTTTACAGTGACATCCAGTGATAGGACAAGGAGCAAAGAATGCAAGCTGGTTTATGAGAAAAAACTTCTTCACAGTAAGGGTCACAGAACACTGGAACAGGCTGCAGAGAGGTTGTGGGGTCTCCTTCTCTTGGGACACTCAAAAGCCTCCTGAACATGTTCCTGTGTGACCTAATCTAGGTGTTTCTGGTCCAGTAGGGGAATCGGACTAGGTGATCCTTTGAGGTTGCTTCCAATCCGTGACACTCTGTGATTCTGTGATATTTTTTATTTTAGATTTTCAGTGTTTATATGCTTATAATTCTTATATATTCATGTTAATTGCATCATTTGCCGTGCTTTATTCTATCTTATGCACTGGGACCATTTAAAAGTGTTCTAGAAATGAATCTGTTCCTACAAATTTTGCTTATTTGAATATGTTTGAAAAAATCTGCTGGTCAATCAGCATGCGATAAGGTAAATTGAGAAATATGGTTTCTTAGTGTTAAATGAAAAACAATGTGTTTGTAATAATTTTACATGTTACCCTTATATCAAAAAAAAGGACATGGAACTAGATGGTCTTAAAGGCCCTTGAAACTAGATGATCTTAAAGGTCCCTTTCAACCCAAACCATTCTATGATTGTGCATGCTTGTACTTTCTTTGTGAAATATACAATGAAGTATGATTTTCTTGGGTTCCAAAGCAGTGGATGAAAGCTTTGTGGCCTAGCAGCAAATAAGTATACAAATGTTGCAAAGTTCAGTCTGAGGTGGTTTATAATATGAAAGAAACATTATATGAGACAAAATGAAAAAACATTAAAATTATCAGTGTAAATATTGACCTTCTATATAGTGGTAGAACTTCTGTAAGCATGCTTACTTTTTTCCTAAATACTACATCCTGGAGTTGAAACAACTCCAAAGCCTTCCTTAAAATGAAAAATTCAGGAGTGACATAGTGAGAAGACTGTGCATCTTTGCTACTCTTCAAATATTTTCCTTCATTTTAGGTAAATATTACTAAAGTGATGATCAGTCATCTGTTCTCAAATACCTGATGCCAATTACAAAAGTAATGAACTGTTTACTTCTTCAAAGCCATGCTTTTTATAGAAAAATGAAGTTACTTCCATTATTTTAAGTATCTTAGGTTTCTTATCTGTGCTAAGACATAATACAAAGTATCTCATACTCTGAAATTATGATAGGGTGCAGGATACGTAACTTGTAAAGGACATGTTATCTTGTAATCTCCAATTGATTTTACTGGAAATAATTACAAGCATATCCAAATGTCTTAATTCCTCTCATAAATAGTGTAGCTGTAGTATGGTGTATTCTTTTTTGAAATGTTTATTTGGTTTACTGAAAGACCTGTGTATTTTCACTTCAAGATGTATCCATTTCAATATTGAACAAACGTGAGAAAAATGTTGCAACCCTGGACATATACTGCTTTCTTTCCTGGATTCTTTTGCTATCACATTTCTTCAGATCAACCGTACTGAAGGGGATATGAAATAGGCTTAACTCTAAATACTTCTTTCTTTTCAGAATCTAAAATATATTATTATAAGTAACCATTTTAACATAGTTGTTTGATGTGTACATTTAATTAATAAATGACACTAGAAAATCAATGTACCATTACAAACTAAAATCAGGCTTCACAACAAACCCCTCAATTGGAGGTCTGTACTTCTTGATACAACTTTAAATTATGATGTTTTTGACATTAGGAGCAGAGCCCTGCAGTGCCAAAATATAAAACCAGACAAGGTAACTGGACATCAGTTTCCATAAATTCCTTTAGTTTGTTTAGAATGGAAGATAAATCTGCATGAGAAGATGAAGAAATAATTTTAAAACATTCTTAAGAAAAGAACCTAAATATAAGGTTTCTTACATTTAGCATGAGTACGGGGTTTATAGAACCTAAGCTAATGTAAAAGGTGAAGCCTACTATGGATCTCATGGGCACAATAACAAGAGAACAAACCTTTCCCACAGTAAAAATAGAAAAACAGACTTTCAGCTGATTTACTGAATTTGTAGAACTGACAAACACATACATTCACATGCTTGTACCTGACTTAAATTATTTTATATAGACTAATTTATTGAAGTAGAAAATTTGCATTTTATTGGAAACTTTTGAGAAGGTTTTTGTCTTTGCTCTCAGAAGTAGAACTGTCCAAAAGCTGTTGCTGGAAGCAAATAAATCCTCAGCCTATTGAATTTGTGCTGTTCTTTTAAATGTTTCATTTACCTAAGTAGCTCGATGTAAGAATTATTAGGAGTTTTCTGAATATTTTCCTGGCCTCCTGACTTGCTCAATTTATGTTACAGTTACAGCAATAACATCTTCATATAAATTCAACACTTGGGCAGTTGCCATGTCTTTCAAAGGTTAGAAATTTGATTATGCAACTGATATAGCTACTAATTTCATTTTTGAAGGATTTACAGAATGGACAAATATACACATAAGTATGTGAAAAAAACCAACAACAGTGAAGAAAAACTGTGACTCTTTTTAACTTCTGCTGTATAGCTCATCTTGTATTTTCTTCATGGAGGTCATTCAGATATGTTAACTTTAAAATGCAGCCTGTGCTTTTATTCATATTTGATTGAGTTATACGTAGTTCTAGGAGGAAAATTCTTGATGTTAATATTCTCTAGCTCATATATTGCTCCCTTAAAGTATTTGTTTGTTTGTAACTTAATCATTAGTATACACAGCTTTCCTCCATTAAACTAAAAGCTTAACTTCCAAACAAGAAAACTCAGTAATTTACTTACTGCAAAATTCTATTAGAATTAAGAATTATTTTTTTCTGTTCCTGCAAAATAAAAGAAATGAACTAAAATCAAAAGCCCTGCTGCCAAATCAAAGGTTTCTAAGCATGCAGTTAAAGCTCTATGAATATAACTTTTCTTTAGGATAAATCTAGTTTTTAACTAGAACATAAGATTCGAGATTGCAGATACTATTCTAAAATGTGCAGTGATTTCTGTTTCCAAGTTTCATCAGGGATACTTCTTAGGACTTCCACTTTGATGGGATTGTAAAATCCAATTTTACCTCTAAGTCCTTCCATGGCAGCTATCTGAACTATTGTTTTTATTTCTCTTCTTTTCCCTTAATACATTAATCCTCTACATTACATTTATAGTAGATAAGCAGTTAGTAAGATTAGTAAACCAAAGGTCTTTAGAGGTGGTCATGTAGTTCAAATCCATAGGAAGTTTAAGATTCTCACTTTCTCTTTAGCAAGAACGTTGTAGGTATACTGATTAAAAAAAGATGGCTTTTTTTTTTTTTTTT
>PPHD01019409.1:1648-14114 GCA_002909625.1 Bambusicola thoracicus | reverse complement strand
GGCAAAAAACACTATACATCAGAAACAGCTGCAATCCCATGGATGTGATTAGAGCAATACGTGACGACAGCTGTACCTGGACTCCAAGTTCAAACATTTCATAACACAGTATTTCTATCATCTGGAGATTAAATAGAAAAAGATGAGATTCTTGCGAGCTGAGCACAGGAAGGATTAAAAACAGAGAAACAGAAGACTAGATTTTTGTAGCAACTGACTTTGCCTGCTCTATCTTTCTTATCTAGTGATGATGATTCTAAGGCAGGAAACTAAACATAAGATGCAAAACATTCCCTTTAATAATGACAGCATGGTAGATTTGCTGCTCCAGTCGTACTGCTCTAATGTTTCAGATACCTGCAAACAGAGAAAAGGCAGATACTGACTGTGTGCCTGTAGCAGTGCACACAGAACCAGAGGGTTTTAGCTTATCTGGCAATCTTTTTTCCATAGAAGTGCTTAAAGCCTTCAAGTGGGAAAAGTATTTGCAGCATGAAGTAAAAGAAATACATGATAAAACAGCAATTGCTACGGAGTTTAAAGCAGAATACTAATTCCTCACATGCCTGGTGCCTTATCGTGAAGACTTCTTAGGAGAAAGGATTCCATCTCCCAGGAGAACCCCACAACACGTAAGAACCACTGACAACTGCATTCAGAAAGACAAAGCTCAGTTTGTCTGAACACTTCTGTCTTTTCCTTATTTCCATGCTGCTGCCTTCTAAATTCCCTCAGGTGCAACACTGAAACACTGCAAAAGGTTGCTGTAGGTCACTTTCTTGCTTTATTCTTCTTTCTTATCGTTCTGTGGTCTCACAGTCAGTTTAAGCCAGCACAAGACCATGTTCCTGCCAATAGGAATTACTTTGCTCTCTTTTTCTCTCTCCACCCCAGCTGCACGTTCACACTACCTCTCCTCTCCTCTCCTCTCCTCCTGTCAGCACAATCACAAGACTCAGCTGTGAGCACATCTAACAACCCAGCTGAAAACTTCCCTTTTTCTCTCTGTCTTTCCTTGGATCAGCCTTCCAGCTCAGCTAGCATATTAGAGCTAATGCTGGACCAAAGGAAAGGTATGGTAATGCTTCTTGTCAGCAGCAGTCTTAAATCAAGCTACACTTGTGAAACCCCAGCCCCACAGACACAGTGCATGACAGCAGCTCTGTTTTCCTGCAGTCGGTCTAATTTAGATATGAGAACTTCAGGATTCTGCAGTGATTTTCAGGACTGCTTCTGGTTAGCAACAACAGTAAAGCACTTCCACTGGGCACACTGTCCATATTAAAACCTCTTCTGACACAGTAATAACCATATCAAATATTGAATTCCTTTCGGATATTATGCAATTTGACAAACCAATTAATCTCCTATCATTATAACAGGTGTGCAAGCCTATTTTGAAACAGTGACTAAAAAGAGTTACAAAGAATTCCATTATTTTTCCTCCTCATTGAACAGAAGATACCTGTTAGGTATTCTGGTGTTACACAGTCCTTTAATTTCATTTATGCCTGTGCTAAATGACTTTATTGCAGTTTTAAAGAAAAACATTAGTATTTGCTATTAACAGCTGCTGATTTTACTTTTAACTTGACAAACTTCAGACACTGCAAAACTGTTGTAGACTGAACAGTAAAATACAATACTATAGATGGTAACAGAACTGAATAAGAGTTGAAAGGCCACACAAGGGAGATGTTTACTGGAAAAAAAAAGTATTCTCAATTCAACTGAAGGAGGAAAATGTTTGCCCTGATACCAAAAGAATATGTGAAAGATGGAACTGAGTATTCAGGTGGGCCTCCATTACTAACACTTGCTGCGCTATTTGGATGCACATGGTTAGCCAGAGGATGGAGAAGTAAAATGACACGTTTTGTGGCATCTTCATGTCACTCGGTTTGTCACCGTGACCGATGAAGACAGCAAAGACAGCCTCTTGTTTTTTCCAACTTCCGTTTAGTGGAGAATGTACTTTTCCAAACGCTGACACATGAAACTCACATACACTTTCATGCCAAGACACCTTCCTTTGTGATGTAATAGTTTTAATTTGAATTCTGCATTTTGTTTGAAAATTAGGGGACAATCCTGCTAATACTTTCCTTATAGTTTAAAATCAAGAAATCATACTTATTCATCACCATTTTTCTATGTGAAAGGGTGACTAAAATGCATCAAATGAACTCAATCACTTCAATTAAAATATCTAAATATTTGCAGTATCTCTGATTCATAGACAATACTGAGGCTTTGGGGAGATCAAGCAGAAGTTAAACTAAGACCATAATATCACCGCACTACTTTTTCCTGTTACTTACGATTTTCCTTCTGCTATATTTTCAGGAACATAAACCAAGTATGATGTGTTGGTGAACTGTGGTGGTCGAAAGCCAGCAATTACAGAAACAGAGGCTGGAGACCCTTTGCTTCCAAGTTTATCTGCTGCTAGCACGGTCAGTAAATACTCCTTGTTCCTCACCAATGGCAAGCCTGTTGTTTTAATCCAGCCCGTGTCCCTCTCAACCTCAAATCTGCCTTCTCCACCTAGGAAGAACAGTCACAAACTGCCGTCAGCAAGAACATTTTTATTTGACTAGTATTGAGAATAGGGAATGAATTCCTAAGTCGGTTTTGTCTTAGAATTAATATTCATGGAAAAAATACAAAAAGTTTGTTTTGAACTCACTAATTACAGTGATGATTACATTTCTAAACTGCCTTTTACTTTGTTGGACAACTGTCAGCCCTCTTTACCCTCCAATATTTTGCTGTTATTTGATGCTGAAATATCCCTCTGAAGAAAATACCCTGCCAGGGAATGTTCTGGTCAAGAGGAACAGGTCACCTCTGGAGTGGTATTCCTACTCCCTTTCTGCTTAGACAACTTTGAGCTAAAGTTTCTCTTAAGTGCTCCAACAAAGAAAATTATGAGTGAATCTGTAGCAGCCTTGCAAAGCTAAGGTGCAACCCAGATCCTTAAGAATTTGTTTGAAACTGACCAGAAGCACAAACCCCACAAGGAAAAAGGAATGTCAGCTTCTTCCAACCAAACCAGAAAGGTGCTGACTATGGCTACTACTGCTGCTCCTGTGCCCAAGCCCTGTGGTATTGGAGTACTACTCCCGTGTCCACCACCCACACAGGCAACAATCCGATCAGCAACCCAACTTTGCAAAGAGAACATGCTTCCAAACTGACCAGTCTGTCCATATACTCACTACAAGTTTATCTTTCTCACCCATAATACCAAAGGCTTGTAAACCTTTCTTAAGTAGGAATGGGATGGTTTTCCACTAATAGTGAGGAAACAAAAATGTCACAATACCGAAGCTTAATACAAATGCAAAGATTTAGATTTACCTTCCAGGAGAAAATATTCTACGGTTCCATTGATCCCTTCATCTGCATCCACAGCCAGCAGCTTATATACTTCAGTTCCTTCTGTAGCTTGGGGAGAAACCACGGCCAAGAATGGGAAGGGCTCCATGGCCCATTCAGGTACGTTGTCATTCACATCCATCACAGTAAGCATTAAGTGTAACAAATACCAATCTTTCCCTAGCAGCCAAAGAAAAATGAAGAAATACTTAGCTACACTACGGCACGCAGAGTAACAAACATGGATCCTGCAATACTGTTGGCACGCGATTCAGAAAAACCTTTTGGTTCTTCTCCTACAGTCATCCACATACAGATATAATGGGAAAAAAAAAAAATAACCACAACTACTGCCATGCTGCTAGATCAGAGTGACTCAGATTACTTCCTAGCAGTGTCTCTTCTTAGGAAAGATCACACATTCTTAAATTTTCTGAGTTTGAGTATGTGTTTTTGGAAAGTGTGCTACTGGAAAAAATTAAGATATATTTTGTATATTCGATGATTATAGCAATTCTGAATTTTGAAAAAAATTATTTGTTGTCAAAAAGATTCTAACTACTCTACTTTAACTAATGAATTTCCTGGATAGAAAGTTCACTGAAGTTGTAATACTGTTTTCACTTCTAATTAAGATTAAAGTCAAAAGATACATATAGCCAATCGAGAATGCAACTATTCCAATCTCCAGAAACCAACAACAGAAGACCCTTAAAAACTGAGTGAAAAATTCCTCGTTTTGTTTTTGCTATTACCCCAACCAGTGAGCACAGAAGAGCTCCTGAATGTGTAATAAACAGTAGGGAAGCATCATCAAAAAAGTAACAAAAAGGAAAAAATCAGTCTGGAGAAAACACTGCATGTGAAGCCCAAGTTCCCAAACAAGCAGAAATTGCCTCATTACAAACATACCTTCTCCTCTGCTTGCAGATTCTGTTAAAATGTACAACAAAAAAGAAGCCAGAAGGAACCTCAAAAGAGCATTCCAGAACCTGGATGTACAACACAGCAGCACGGTTATTCTTTCCCACTAACCTACGAAATTAAGTGTTTCAGGGACATAGTTCATGAAGTCCTGGGACATAAGTCCAGGAAACCAGAAGAAAATGCAGGGGAGGGGATGTGTTCAGTGCTGGTCCATATCTAAGGCTGAGATACACCATCACGACCCAGAATGGGAAGAGCTCTAAATGAAAAGTGCCAAATCAGAAGATCAATGTCTGCCTGAATTCTTGGATGATTTTAGTTAAAAAAAGAAAAAAAGAAAAAAAAAAAGAAGAAGAAAGAAAAAAAGAAAGAAAAGAAAGAAATAAAAAAGAAAAAAAGACTAAGTGCAAAGGGCCAAAGCTAGTATCAAAACTATCCAACTTTTCACAAAGGAACAGACCTTACAGAAATTGTCATGAGTTTGTAAATACCCACTATTAGCTTGGTTTGCCTGGGGATACTGCAGGCTTCAATAGCAAGCACTACATCAGAACCTGATTTAAGAACCTTCAAAAATCTTCCTCTGTAACAGAAAGATCTACCAAGGGTTTGAGTGCCACCCCAGTAACACGATCAGGAGTGGAAAGATTACTGATTTTATCTTCCTAGAATCTGAAAATCAATATCCTAATCAACCCACAAACTCATGTTCAAGTTCTGCTTAACTTCTTAAACTTCACGTATTTATTCACCGAAAAGTACACTGTGATTGAAGAATAGCTGTTTTCAACTGAAGAAGTACGAATACATCCAGATACAAACTCCTCATCACTTATTGTTAGTTCACTGAACATTAACATGATGGTTCTTAATATACAATTATAGATGAGATGCACTTCTTGTAAGGAAACTACGGACAACAGCATCAAGAATGAGATTCATCCTCAAATGACCCAATAAGCTTTAGTAATCAAAAACTAAAAAGACTTGGAAATGTTCCCCCAAGTACCTGCCTTTTGATAGTTAAAAGACCTTAATGTCATTTGACATCTGGGCAAGATCAAAGCCTTCAGCAATATGTTGGGTACCTCTGAAACATGTGAATACTTCAGAATTTCATTAGGATAGTCAGAATGAACTGCATCGCATATAATCAAAGAGACAGGCACAAGTGCCTCACTTGACCTGTCTATGTATCCACTGCACATGGCCTTGCAGGTCTTACCGGTATGTTATCTTCTTCCATCAATCACAGGCAATCTGATTCTCTAGCAGAAGTACTAAATAAATCATCAAGATTAGAGATTATTTCCCCTTCAGATAAAGGCAATCTGGAGGAAAATTTCTCTAAGTAAGTTTCCCCTTGACTGCATACCATATATCAAAGCAAGAACTATAACTGAACTGCACAGGACTGCACTGAGACCTACAAATGTGACCTGACAACTTGTAGAAACAACATCAGGGTGTCCAGTGAAGCATGACCAGACAAGGACTTGCCAGAGGACAAAGAACGTGATGAGGAGACTGGCATGGACAATAAAGTGTAACGTATGTATTTATAGCAGGACACGACATTAACAGGTTCCAAGTATAAGAACATGAATGTGATTTGTTTAAAATAGAATTCCCCAATCCAACCAACAACTGCAGCAAATAGTTAAAAGCTTCTCATTTGTTTTAATTGCCACAAGATGTATCCTACAAAATGCAGTCTCTTACAACTTGCATCTTTTGTAACCATCGTGGTTGCTTTCCTACAGAACAGCTGTTTTTCCTGCAGAGTGGAACTAAAACCAGATCTCCAACTAATCTCTAATAAGGTATGTGAAATTCATTTTTTCCCCAGGAGAGAAATAAACACTGTCATTTATGAAAATGATTTCTGATTCAACAATAGGGGAAGGAAGGGAATTTTAGAACAATACCTCTCTTTGATAGTTTAAGGTATCTCGCTGCTATCCTCCGACAATGCTCACACCACCATCCCCAGCCTGTACCCAGTAGCCATATTAACTACACATGTACCCCAGTATGTCAATATCAGTACTAGATCGTTACATGTCTGCAGTAGATTATGATTAATAGTCGTTTATTAGTAGTATATAAGTACTACATCAAGGAAGAAATAATACATTACAATTCCACTCAAAATCTTAGCAGAAACAGCTTAAAACTGATAATCCTCCATGTATTTGGGTTAAGTCCTACAAACACATAAATGGGTTCTACTTAAATTATTGGTTCAGAACACCGAGTGGTGACAGCAAGGCGGGATGCCGCAACTGGCGCAAGGCCACGGAGATCCTACAAGAGGAAGCTGTCATAGGCCCAATCACCTTGAAAAGAACTGCCAAACAGTGTTGTAACACACTGTCAATAGGAATTCCTCAATATAAAACACGGCATACTTGACTTTCCAAGGCAGGCATGCTGTAGATATCTCACATAATTTTGTTCCTTAAGAAAATCCTCCTAAAAGAATAGTACTGCTGGTTATCTTGTAGGCACACATGCAGCTTTTGCATTTGACATATTTCCCTCCCTAACTTCAGACTACAGAAAAATGTAAATAATTGCTTTCTCGCAAACACAGCAACATGACAAAATTCAAGGCAGTCCTGTTGCATAGGATGACAGTAACATAACAGTGGAACACCTCACATTAAAAATTAGCATTTTTAAAAGCTATACAGAAAACACTCCTTCGTATTCAAATGGATGAAACCAACTTTATTTGATCACTAAGTGTTTTCCCCTGTTCATTTTTCCTCAGTACAGTGAAAACAGGTTACATGAGCAGACTGCTCTTTAAACACATTTGCAAACACCACTTACCAGTCCTTTGCAACATCAAAACTCAGCCTACTCCCCACCTCTCTTTATAGTTTATAGAGAAAAATAAAACTAACATTATAAACTCCAGACCAGAGGCTTTTCCTGCTTTAGCTGCTTAATTCCCTATTAGAGTCAATTCATCTCTCACCAAAAATCCTTCTTAGGGCAGCTCATTCTGACATTCCCTCCTGTTGGAATGACTTCCTTTTTATCTCAATATTACTGACAAACACCACAGAGCTGACATTCATTCCCCATCACCAAATCAATCTTACTAATCCGCTGCTGAACCCTCACCACAGGTACACATCCATAATTGCTTATTTTTCAAAGGTGTCTGCAGCTGAAAAACAATGGGCACAGGAAGGATTTCATACACCACCTTAAACGCTCTGAACCCAGACTGCATTGGGTAACAAAACACATTAGCTGGCAGAAGTTTCTGCTCATGGGAAATATATTGATATGTGACGACCTATTTTTTTTTCCAAAGAAAAGGAACATACATTCTTCCATCAACCGAAATTGTGAGAGGGGCAGGAAGGACAGGAAGGCATCAGCGCTTAACCGCTCAGCTAAGCACAACTTCTGGTGTGCAGCACTGCCTGAGCCAAGCCTCAAAATCACGTGTGCTGAAATAGTTGGATTGCAATTCCAAACAGTGTAGGTTGGCTTTGCCTCCAAACCCATCTCCCTTCACCATGTCAAATTACAAAAGATGCTGTCAATCTGTGAAACACGACATACTTTCAGACTTCTGATTTCATTAGGATTATGGCTGCCTTTTCTCTCAAGAATCCAATGGATGCATCTGTAAGTCAAGATTTGAAAATAAAATTATCGTATTCATTAAGGATGTGGGTTTCCCTGCCATGCTATAATTGATAATACTGACAACGCCAGACATCCTGATTTCTAAAGCTGTCAGTATAGAACATTTACTTGAGTGAACACGTCTCTACAATTGCAGACAAATACGCTACATGCCTTGAATTTACCGAGGGGAAAGGTATTATATTATCATGATTAAACAACACCGGGTGAGAAGCCAGGTTGCTCTGGCATTTTTGGGTCATTTCAATTTACTTTAAAAACATTATAACTGAGTTAAAAGTCTTGCAAGCCTTTAAGTCAACATCACTATAACATTCTCATCTACATGGGTCAGCAAAATAACTACTCAAGTCAGTATTTTTCACTTTGCTTTTGAACTTTTTTCCAACTCCTACACATTTACCACAGATACACAAATGCTTTTGAAAACATAGGACTTGTTATTTGTTTGGGTTAGGACAAAGGAAACACTTCGGCTTTAGCTGAGAAAACACTGCTGTTTTGAGAGGGCTTTGTACATAGCACATGGATGTTTTTAACACGTCAGTCTTACAACACTTCATCTAAGCTACTTACTGACAGGAAGATTGCGAAGATATACGTCCAGTAGAAAATACTTAAGTTTCCTAACCCTCCAGCTGCAATCAGGAGGAATCTCTATTCCAATTTTCATACCACAACATGAGACAAGAGGATACCCAATCCTACTGTGCAGTCCTCAGAAGATGGAGCCATCCTGCACAAACATTTCTCTATGTCACTTTGGAACACTCATGAAATTTGCAACAGGCCACTTTTTTGCTCATAACTAAAACACAGCACTTGTAAAGAGTTGATGTTGATGGGCTCAAGTTGCGGACAGCCCACATTCTCTCCTAATAAGACTTATCTACTTCATAGATAGAATAATGGTAGTTCACTGTGTCCTTACCCTCATCTAGCTTTCAGAATAGAGTTAAAACCTGAAAAATGAACCAAAAAACAAAAGTAAAGAGTCAGAGGAGTTACGTGACTGTGGCAGTGTGGATCTATCCATTACCAGTAAAAAGAGAGCAAAGCTATAACCATTTCACCAGGGATTCCCAGTGCAGCATCCATCTACCAACAGCAACAGACAAAAATCCAAGTATCCCCAAAGTGAAATAAATGACTGCCTATTAATAAATACAGCAAACATCCTTAGATAACAAATAACAGGTCTTAAATGGTGACTACCAAAAAGCTTTGTAATGAGAGAACTTAGCTACACAGGGAGCAGCTACTGCACATGTGTGAAGCAAGAAGACCTCTTGAAACACTGCTTAGGATTTTTTTTAAGAAAAAAAATCCCCATTTAAAGAAGTAGAATTTCTTTCTATGAGTAAGATTAATCTGCTAAAACAATCAGATTTCCTTATTTAAGGCATTACGACACCTTACCAGAATAAGGAACGTCTGAATGCTGTACATTATTACGTGAACCAAAGGGAAACAGCCTCCTAAATGCTGAACTTGATTTACAGCAAGACAGTTTGAAGCAAAAAAAAACCCTAAAATAAAACTATTTCAGAATCAAAGAAAGTTTAACATAATTGCCACGTCAGTCATGGGATCAATATTCAATTTGTTATGTTATACATCAGCTTTAAGAAAGATCCTATCCATATGTTCTATAATTCTATAGTTTACTGCTCCCATCAGATTAACAGATATGTACTGGAATTCAGCTAGATCTTTAAAAAAAAAAAAAAAAGAAAAGAAAAAAGCCTATTACTCTTGTAGAAACAAAATGTCTGAGATAACAGACAGCGGATCCAACAGCTTTGGTGCTCGAGTCCCAGAGGATTTACAAAGATATTTTTAATCAGACTGCTTAGCATGGGCCGTATGTAATGTTCAGACTGAATGAACACCAAGGTGGTGCTTTAAAGCTCCCTGAGATATTCCCTTCTAACACAAGTAAGTAAAATCCCCAAATTGTCAGTGCCCACAGCTGCCCCAAACACACACACAGAATGTCCACTTTCTTTCAATTTCATAATGTAGAATCCATTGCAGTGTAAAGAAGCACATTTGCCTGAAAATGGATGGTTTCAACTGAAGCTCAGACTGACGGATAATTGTTAAAGTAACTGTAATCCATAAAGGAGGTAATAAGAATCACAGAAGACCAAATATCAACCAGCGATGGTCCACAGAGAATCAGCACAGCTCATAAGGGATGAAGGTCTCAGATAAAATTAGAGCAGATGATCCAAGGATGAAAAAACCTCCACGGTTTAAAATATAGGTATCACTAATGTTTGTATCTCCCCACTGATTTAGAGAGGACAAGTTGCGTTGATTTAAACAGGACAAACACAACTGACTGCTGTTAACTATTTGGAAGGCATGCCCAACATCACCCCCAGTAAATCCTCTGATAAGAAAAAATGAAATACGGATTACCCAGCTAATGCCCATGGATGAAGTAAGGTCAAAGGAGCTCCTGATGGCGGATTAGTGAGATGGGATCTTTCATGCACTTCCCCCAGGCATTAACAGAATAATATTGGCTCCTTCTCAAATTAAATGTTAGCTCTATGAGTGTAAGAGTCTAAGATACTTTACCTTCTGCTCACTGGACAAAAACTTAAAACAGTATTATGCTTCTGGGAGGTCTAAATAAATTATTTGTGCCCTAAGAAATGAAATAAGAAACAAAATGTTACAGAAAACACAAGGATAACCAATGCTTAACAGCATAGGTAAGCGAAGAACAGAGCTCAGGGATGGATGGCCATAGGGGTCAACCAGAGGAACGTGCTTATCAAGGACCAGGAGACAGAGAACGCCTTCAGGAAGTCAAGCCCTGAAACTTAGGAGTTCAGTTTAGAATCTGGTGTACAAGACTAATGTATGAGTCTTTCCTGGTGTTTCCCATTGATTTTGGTTTTAACAACATATTTGTAACTTTTGAAAAATGTAAGAACTCCTGAGGCCTCTTTAAATAATTTCAAATTAGTGACTTCAGATCTTTTAAGATTACATCTTTGTCCACTGTAAGATTACATCTTTGTCCATTGTCTAGAAAAGCAATTTAAGTTCTCGTGGTATTAAGGGTAGAGAGAGTATTTAATAGAAATGCATATGTGCTTGCCAAGGGGAAGCAAGGATGGGCTGCTCTGCCTGTCAAAGATGAATGTGCAGTCCAGAGTGTCTGCAAGGCAGGCAGGGACCTCAATGTCAGCGAGCAGGAAGAGCAGAGCAGGGCCCGTGATGTTCTCTGTGTCACCCAGCAGCTCAGCTGTCCCCAGACAGGTCCACGGTGATGAGGCATGGCTGAGGTCAAGCCAAGGCATGGGGCAGAGGCTGCAGGCAGGGCTGCCCACCCCTGACCACCCTACCGGGGCGGTCCTCCCAGAACACCCAGCTCTGCCAGCCAGGCTTCAGGAATCGGGCACAGCTTCCCAAGTCTGTGTCAAACACCTATGTGCTTTAACCATTACAGAGTAAGTATTCAGCAACTTGCAGAGTTCTGAAGGTACTGTGTCACTATTAACCTTTATCTGACTAAAACAACAGTACTAACAAAGCCATCTTTTAAGACATAGGATCCTTGAAACAAATAAACTTAAAATCACCAGCATCCAAAGAACATCACGCTGCGCACTGTTACCTGCCCTCTACCTGGTCTCTGACAGCCCAAACCAACAAACCAATAAAGATGATTATCTGCTCAGACCTACTGGCAGTAATATATCAAGCTAGTGAAAAACACTACAAAGCTATTTTCTAGAACTACACAACAGAGAATTAAAAGAAAACCTAAAAAATAATTTAAAGCTGGCTGTGGTTTTAAACTGGGTTATCAGACCTTGCTTCAGGAAAGCAATCTGCGACATGGCAGCGTGACAAGCTCAGCTGCAAGCAATCTCAGGTCTTCCCACTCAGACTAGATAAGAGTGAAAGCCATCGCAAAGGTGAGAGTTGTAGTAACCCGGGGCTCCAATTGCTGCAACATCCTCCCGACACTGACAGCGGCAGCTGCAACACTGACAAAGGGCTGAAACTTGAGCTACATGACAGAGGCTGAAAATCCCAGAAGTACCTTCAGATTGACCCGATAGATACCATCACAGCCCCCCGAGCAGTGACAGCCCTGTCACACGGCCTCGCTTGGGGCTGAGCACACAGACGGCATAGAAAGCATCCGTGCCCCGGGAAGGGGTCTATCAGCTTCTGGTTGGCAGCAGGAGCTCAGGCTGAGCACTTGCACAGCAGAGCAACAACAGGGGTTGGCATCCAGCTGCTGCAGTGGCATTCTGACAAGACAGGCAAGGCCCGGTTCTGCTGCTCCCCGGGATGCAAGTGAAGGGGGTGACTCCACGGGGAGACGCATTCGCGTCCCTGCGGCTGCCAGCACCAACCGGAGCCCTGCAGGCACGGCAGAACGCACTGCCGCCGGCTCCTGAACTCGCTCGGAGTCGTTGTGCCCCCGAGAAGCCGAGTTTTCTGAAGTCACAAC
>PPHD01019408.1:0-14114 GCA_002909625.1 Bambusicola thoracicus | reverse complement strand
AAAGAAAAACCCACAAAAAAAAGGGCTATTGGTGTCCTCCAAAATAAAATAAAATAAAAGGGGGAGGGAATGGGGGTTTTAAATCAGCTCTGTGGTTTCATGTCAAGAGAAGAATTTGCATGCAAGTTTCAGTAGTTAGTGAATTTCTGATGTTGATGACAAAACAAATTGCAGGACAAAACTCCAATGGGCATATTCATGTCATAAATTATGCTACAACAAACTTTTTTGTCTGCTCCTCGTATTGTTTTTCATTTTGATGAGATCTTCCACAGTGTCTCAAAACAGAAAAGTAATCCATGAACACAACATCTGTGTTTGATCAAAATTAAAACGGAATACCTGCAAATGCAGGAGACATTCTGGCGCTGGCTGCACCATGCAAATACATCAAACAAAGTTAAAATAACTAGTCTCCTTAATCATTATGGCCTGCTATTCACAACATGAAGAATTTTCCTGTACAACTGGTAGAATCTAGTTACTCAGAGAGGTGATTAGCACGCTAATCCTCTGCATGCTAAAAAGCTCTGTTAATTAAAAAACGCTCCTTTCATTCAAACCATGTTTCATGTGACATGAAAATACCGGAACAATAAAGCTTTTTGCTTCTTACTGGAAAACTTTCAGCACTTAGACATCTGTCTAATGTAAAAAGTAACTTTTTTTTTTATGTCAGCATAGCTGTACCAACTGCCCACAGTTAACACTAGTGCTTCTCCACAGAAGAGAAGCACTGCGGGATCTCCAAGAGTAGTTTATTTCTGCTGTTATAGGGAAAATTAAAGTGCACTGGCATACCCAGTGTGGAACAGTACAAAATTCCACAGGATAGGCCATCCCACTATTACAGGCTTCCAAATCAGAGAATAGTTACTCCAATCCCTATCTTGAATTCTAACACAGTAAAACTTGCTTTCAAGTTGGTCACAGTAAGGCACAAACGTCTTGACGGCCCTCTGTTACAGACATGGAAGGTTACTGCTTTTTGGCCCTGTTAATTTCTGACTTTTTTTTTTTTTTTTTAATCAATAAGCAGCAGCAATCACTTTGCTTACTAGTGTTCCAAATGGCAGCCTACCAGCTGCCTCTGCCTTGCTATGTCTCCAGCACAATCTGAAGACTTGCATGTGATGCGCTGTCAAACACACTGATAAATGAAGCTATTCACAGGGGAAGTTGCACAACAGTTCCAGCAGGTAGACTGAACTCAGACTGGGCTCAGTTATGAAATCTGTATGCCCTTCAGATCTCAGACGCATACTTCTAAGGAGAACACAGCTGGCTTGAAACTCAAACAGCTTTTTACAAGCTTTCTGTAGCAGAATTATGACCCCAACTAACCTCACGACATTTTCATTCTCAAGATAATATCAGAAAGACAAAGCTGCTTTTTACAAGAATCATCTGAACACTGAGTAGAATGAGGGACTTTGAATCCAAAAGAAAACCCAGAAAGATGCATTAATATCAGGAACGTGGATTACAACTCTAAGTAGCATTGCACTCTCCCACCCCCCTTTTTTTAAAGTTTGTTAATAGAGGTAACAACAAAACAAAGTCAACAAAGCAGACAAATAAGGGAATGCAATAACCTACTGAGGGATAGGAGCAGCAAAAAGTTGTTTATAGGATATTTCCCTCAAAATAGTTGTTACCTTGACATTTACCCAGCTTAAAACACAATGTGCTCTTCACAAAGACTGCAACATTAACGTATCTGCAAGCATTAGACCAATTCAACAAGCAGGTTTTAAGAGTACACTACACATGCGGAGTATAGCATTTGTACCCCCCATGCTTTGAAACTTCCCTTTAGAATGCAAATTCTAATGCTCACAAGCACCTTGGCTACATAATACCTACTTGATACAAAGACTTTTGCCAGCTCCTTTTCAGAAAACAAAGCGAATGCTACTCTTGGTCAGGGGAAAAAAGTGTCAAAACAAGTTACGTTGAGAAAAATAATCTCTTTACCACTGTGTACACTTCAACAGCTGGCCTTAAGGGAATGGTGAGCGTAACACAAAGTCTTATTTGGTGCCAGGTCTGCTTCCCTTTCCTCCTCCTTCAATTCTCATCTTCCCTCTTGAACTGTAAAATCAGCTGTTGGCTGAGATAGAAAAAAATACTATTGCCAAGTAAACAGCCTTAGAGCTGAGATCTTGATAATCAGTTCCATTTACAGTAGGGCTATTTCCACTAGTGACAAACTCACTATACCTTCCCAGTGTGAGCCAGCAAAACAGAGTACACAAGCCCACCGAACCCCAGTTTCACACCATTTACCTTCAACATCCTCTAAATGCTACGAATCTCTACCAGATGTTTACATGGATAAAAACAGGTGGGACAGAAACATATGCAACAACACTCTCCCCTTCTCATCATTGATAGCAAACCAGCCAATACTCTTCAAACTGGAGCTTTGATGCTAAAACCAGTACACGGAAAACAGGATCTCTGCTCTGGGGCTTCTACTACTTTCCCTCTTCGCTGTGCGCTCTGTCCATTTCAAGCCTCATCTCCTACACCACTGCAAAGCTCTACATTACCAGATAGAACATACTCAACCATTCCAAGGGTTTTTCTTCCTACTGCCTCAGCATGACTCTGTAAGTCACACACCCTCCAGCAGGATCTCCAGGGTGGTAGCACATATCACTCCACTCCTATTTAAATATGGTGGAGTCTCAAAGAATCATAAAATCAACTGGAAAACCCACCCCTCATTCAGGATTCTGCTCTCAGCTTACACGCTGCAGAAAATTACAACTGGCTTAAGGAAGTTGACTACAGCAACATAGGGAAACCTGATGAAGGAAAATATGCAGGTATGCTATTAAGTTACAGAAGAATGACCAGTATTTGATTATCTAATAAGCAGGTGTGCTTCAACTCTTGTTTCTCTTTCTTCTAGTGGTTTCGTTCTTACTCAAGTGAAAAGAGTCAGTATTTCCTCCTTAGTGTTCTCCCTTGTCAGCATAAGTTTACAGAGGGTGGGGAAGGTCACATCTGTGAGTAGGAAGTTCCGACCTGTTGATTTTTGCCAACTGTAGCTGAGATATCCAGTAATGAAAACTTCACTACAGGAAAGAAGAAAAAAATCACCTGAAGTTTACCCCAAACAAGGTAGCATACTGAGCCACAGCTAGAATAAACAATTTTCTTTTTTTACAAAACATTCTTCTGCAGGTGAATACCCAGACACATTAACAGCAGTGAATTCTTAATTGGTATTCCCATCCTTTGACAAGTCAGCAGAGGATCTTCCCTGCAGTTACGCTCCAGCAGTCACAGCGACAGATAGCAGAGCACAAATGACTAGCTGCTGCTCCACTGCTGCTACAGTAGCAACACAGCAAGCTCCCAGTAGGTATTGTTTGATTACACTGTTTTATTTGAGAGGAAGTAATGTTATGCTCTTTGGACAGGGATGATTTAAGAATTTAGGTATTCCTTCAACAATGCAAAGTTACCATTCTTACAGAACACAGTACAAGAAATAATTTCTTTTACCTTTTCCTTATGACAAGTCATGTGTAAACAAAATCCAATCAGACAGGCATTTACAACCATTTAAAGAGACCTAGTGGTACAGCAGACAGTATTAAAATACTTGAGTCGTCCATTTACTTTCAGCAGTAACACTATCTCCATATTGCTTAGCATCCAGGGTCCATACAATTCTTCCCAGAAAACCAAAAGTCAGTGATAAATCAATAGATCTACTCCCAAATCAGCAAAATCAGAAACTCACAAGCTAGCTGTGCAAAGATCTCCTCCAAAAACTTTCCCCATCCAGGCATTACCAGTATTTCAACGTTACGTGAGCATTTGTAGTGCCCCGTATGTTAAACGTTTCCTGACTTACCTCATGTTCCAGCAACACGATTAATACCTTTGTGCACACAAGAAGGATGATGGCAATATGAATAAGCATCTCATAGATGTGCTCAGCAAAAGGCTAATTTCTCATTTATGATTCATAGCCTCATCTTAATTAGGTACTTCAACCAGTAGAGCACCTTGCCTACCTACATCCAGTCTGCAGTAATTATCAAAGCCTTTGACTCAAAGCAGCAACTCAGTAGTGGAAGCCAGAAATACTTTTCATTTTGATTTCAGCTTGTTTCAGGTTAACTATTTTTTCCCCAGTTTCACTGAAGATACCTCAAGGACATTTTAGCTCTACATAAGAGGAGCAACCCAGCTGTCTGTTGAAAGCACCTTCTGTGAACTCTGACTCGAGCAGCTCTAACATACCACCACATTTGGCAGGACCAGCTTCAGACATAAGTCTCTCCCATTCCATTTCTCAAATGACACAGGAACAGAGCTATAATGGGCAGTTCTGGTACTCCGGGTTCTTCAAGCAAAAACAGAACCAGCTTCACATGCAGTATCAACTGCCCTTTACCTTCCCCAGTCCAAGTACTGGGCTTTCCTAGAAGAAGAAATAGTTTCCATGCTAGTCAGTACCTGATTTCTCAATACTCAAAACTAGCAGAAAGAGACATAACAGGAAGTACATCTTCATCTTCAATATTTCATCACTCAAGACTACAAATTCAAAAGTATAAGCAAGAACTGTCAGTGAATCCTATTATTAAACACAAAAGATACCATAAAACAGTAGAATCAAACAGCTATTTGCATTATACATGGAGCTTTGTTACATCAACATTTTTGCTGTTTTTGTACAGCTACACAAGTCTTTTGTGAAGAGATTGAAGGCTACGATAGCATAAGTACAATTAACTTGTTATCATTTCTAACACGTAGATTAGTAACAAACTTCTCAAGTTTGCAAAGTTGCATCATGAGTTTTGCATATACCTTTTTTCTGCTACTCTTGCTTTCTACAGATACTCTGATGTCCTTTAAGATTACTCAATTTTGTACTGAACTTACTACAAATTCTAAGCACTCAAGAACACCCTTATGTCCTCTTTGCCTCAAAAAATTCTATGGAGCATGCATCACTTTCTGATAGCTGAAAGTAAACGTCTTCTATGACTGCTATAAAATTTAAATGCCAGCTTAATATGGAGTGTTAAACGTGGATTTAGATTAATTCATCACTCCAGTGTGTTTCAAAGCAAAGCCCATGAAGTAAAATGTCATTCAGAACATACATTTTAAATAAAAGAAAGCAAATGAACAATTTTACAGAACAGCTGTTGAAAATAATAACAATAAAAACATTTGGACAGAACAGACAGGTATGAAGGAATGAAACACTTGCAATCTCACTGTGTAAGTGTCCACTGTCCCCACTTCAAATATATCAGAACATGCAGCAATTCATTACGGGTTTCTATTGTTACCTTCCACACAGAAGGGTGGAGCTTTGCAATTTCAGAACACTGAGCGCATGGGAATGAAGGCGGAGCTCTGAACATAAGACAACAAGGATTGTCAAGATCAGGCACTTCAACATTTTATAACCTAAACTTGTTAAAACTGCTTTTTTCCACAGAGAAATTCAAAATAAAATTAAGATACTACTGCTTCTTTGCCCAAATTGAGGTAATATCACCTCAGAGAAAGCTTAGCACACTCAAGTTATCAACTTTCCAGCACTGGGAGAAGTCTCACAGAACTGCTCTTTCCCCCAGCAGCGATCTTCCTGCTAGGTCAGCAGGCAGGAGAGCCAGGCTGAAGCTCCAGGGAAGTAATACTCTGCATGAAAGTAACCAGTGCTGACACTGAAAGACGGCAGCATAAACAGGACTGACAGCTAAGGAAGTCGTACCCACAGAACCAGTGCCCATCACACAGTGTTTTGATTTCTGAGGAAAGAGAACTTCTGTTTACTGAAAGCACAAAGCCAATAACAATCCACTGAAAAACCCAGCTCCACATTTACTCTCACCTTCTCACAGATCTGCTAATACAGCTTCTACTAAAAGGCCAATACAACAATGACAAGATAACAAATTCACCACAAAGACCACTCACATAGGAAATCCAGTGCATGGATTTGTTGTTGCTGTTCTTGTCTAGCACTCAAGGAACATAAAAAATGGGGGAAAAAATTAAGCAAAACTTCTTTGACTTTACAAACCTACCTGCAAGACTTGCATTCCATTTCTGCCATCAGAAACTGAATCCATCCAACTAAGACGGGTAAGCTCAAGTGTTTCAACCAGATCACACACATAAGCATCTTGCACAGTGAAATTAAGATTGCTCTAAGTAAAATGCTTTTAAGTTACTAAACTAAGAGAAAGAGCATGCTGACTTTCCCCACACAACCAATTATCATTAGATGGTTTCATGAGACTGTACAACAGCAACTGTAAAAAGCTGAGCTTCAACATCGACGAACAAAGATGTTAACCAGTACCTCATTACTACAAATCTCAACAGCATGAAGGAAACATAGGCCTGTGCATTTCTTCTGATTTTAACAGTAGCTAAGAACCTGTGCAAAAGCAAAACTGAGTGCACAATGCTTCTGGCTACACCTAATTCACCATACAGAAGTATTGTCTCTGAAGTTCTTACGCTACTACGTAGCTCAGATGTACTGGCTTTGAGATGCACAAGGCCATCGCAAAAATATAACAATAATGGACATTCAAGTCCTGCCTCATCCCTTCAACAGTAAGTTTTTCAAGCCAAAGAGTGGATAAAGTTTTCATCAAGACTGAGACAACAGCTGCAAAAGAACTTCACTGAAACTGAAATCTCTAAAAAATACTTAGAACAGCCAAGTAACTTGCTGAACTTCATTAAACTGGATTCACATGCAATCTATGCACTGAAGTAAACATCATTAAATTACAGCTGTACAAAAAAAAATTCAACACTTCCACTGCAACCAGAAATATTCTACCAAGATTAAGGAACTTATTTTGAAACATTTCCATAGGGATAGGGAACAGAGAAATAAAGTAGCCAAGTACATTAATACATGGGTGTTTTTAAAAGCATTTCCATTTAAGGATCACATTACTCATTCCCCTAAAAATACTGATACAAAAAAAAAAAAAAAAGAGATGTAATGAAGACCAGAAACTTGCAACACTGCTTTCCAGTACACCTTGGTATGTTCATGTACTCAGTCATATGGAAAAGAAATTTGATACTGCTGGCAATGACTACAAGCTTGCAAAAATGCTCCTGGTTTCTCACTGACGAAACATTTATGTAGCCGGAATTGCTGATGAGCAGAATGCTGTAACTGTTACGCTTAGTGGTCCAACATAACCAGCATCTCTTAATTTTATGATGCGTGTTGTGCTGCCCCTTGTTAGCAGCAGAGGTGACAAACTCCCAAGCTATAGTTAGTTTCATTCTAAAATGGTAAACTTGTAGAGGGAATGCAGTCATTTTTAAGAGGCAGTTGGTCATTGCAACAAAACTAATCTCAGTTGAGATGATTAACTGTCCAAGGAGCAGCCAACTGCTCTTTTTTTCTTTTTTTTCCTGAAATCACTTGGTGCAATTAACATTATGGAACAAAGTGGTACTGGAGCTTCTCTACTGCTCTAGTATGATAACTTACAACTTGAAAACAACCAATATTGTCAACACGGACAGGAGAAATGCATCATGTGTGCAACTGCCCTACTGCATACAGTCCCAACCGAATCCTTAGTTAAAAGCACCTCATGACTATCATCTTGAAAAACACATACACAGATAAAAACATTCAATTTAAAAAAAAAAAAAGTGTATTTGTGCTGTGAAATCTTTTGTCAAACTCCTATTACACACTAATATCAAAACAAATAACAAACCTTAACAAGTACGTATTATACAACTTGGTATTACTCCTCCATTAAGGCTGACAATCGAAAATAAAGTGATATATTTGTATCATTACACTTGACAACAGTTTTGAAATACATTAAACAGAAACTTCAAATGTCAATTGACAGTATTAAAAAAAAAGAAGGAAAAACTTGCACAGGAAACAAGGTAACACAATAAATATTACATGACTAAGTGAAGAGAAACGAAGAAGACAGTAATAGCAATCACAGCAGCTTTTAACAAGTCACACGATAATCCCAGCCCTCTCAAAAGGCACAACGTTATGAAGAATCACTTCTGCTCACCTCCCCCAACAGGGCTCCTGCCTTAACGCAAGGAACTTAACCTGCAAGCACTGACCTGATGAGCCGAGAATCCTAAAGCAGGCCCTAAGCAGGACAAGGCCTGGGGCAGTGGCTGTAATCCTCTCCTACCCCACCTCTCCCAAAAAGAACTATTTCCAATTCGAACCTTCTCCCCCGCCCACTCAGCTGGCCCCTCTTCCATCACGCGCCCCAGGCGAAGACGGACAAATCCCTGGGGCGACGGGGCCCGGCTCATCCGGAGCAGCAGGGCACAGCCTCAGGCACCCCGCCATCACGGCCCCCGGCTCTAGTACGGCTCCACTCCATCTCAAGCGGCTGCGGCCTGCCGAGCCCCACGGAGCCCGGGGCCGTCCTGCCCGGCTCAGCCACCTGTAGCCCACTCAGCGGGGCCACACCGCGGGGCTAAGGAGCCCGCGTCCCCCGACCGCCCCCGGCGCCGGGCGGAGGCCGCCGCCGCCTCCCTTGGGCCTGGGCCTCTCCCTTCCCCGTGCCATCTTGAGCGTCCGCGTCCAGGCCTCCGCACTCACCGCCCGCCGCCGTCTCCTCAGCTCTCGCTCCGCTGCTCTCTCCGGTCCTCAGCGGGCTCGGTGCCGGCTTGCCGCGCTCCGTCCGTCCCCAAGCAGCCACAGCGTCGCCCTGCCTCTCCTCTCAGGCGGCCATTTTCTGCTCCATTGTTACCAAGGAACGGGGGCCCGGAAGCGGCCGCCGACAGCGGAAGTAAAGGCACGGGCCTCTGCGCACGCGCAGACGGCGCCTCCGGGGCGGGGGTGGGGGACGCGCACCAACGAGAGGAGAGTGGAGCACCACCGAGGAGGGTAGAGAGGCCCAAGCGCCGTGCTGAGGGGAGGGGCGCCGCCATTTTGAAGAGGGGCAAAGGCCGAGGGAATGGAGTAGTTGGTATGGAGGTGAGGGGGTGCTGAACCCCCTGTCTGTCAGCAGCCTCCTGCCACCCCAAGGGCTCAGCATAGCCCCCGAGTGATGCTGTTAGCGTGAAGGAGTGGTATGGCCTGTGTGTCTACCAAGAGCCATGGGGGCCATTTCGTGTTACCTCATGGTACTCACCTGGGCCGTGGTGAGTGAAGGTGCCAGTAACGAGGATGGAGATGGCCAGCGTTTCCCAACTCTTAAGGAAAAAAATGTCATCAAGGCTGTTGTTAATGACATTTACCCTCCTCGCCTTGCTAGCAGGGTTTTCCTTCTCACATTGGCTACACTACCCCAGTGTTGTGTGCTGAAGATGAGTCACGCTGCAGAAAAAAACATGTTCCTATTTCACAGTGTAAGCTTAAATTAAGCACTACGCTTCCCCAGTTCTGTAAGCCTGCTTTTAGGTTAAATGTCACTGTAGTTCTGCTCTCACTAAAACTGTGTTCTGCTTGTGTTACCTTTAGGGTCAGTGCATCTCCCTTGTGGTAGGTTGGCAGAGGAGCAGGATCAGGAATCAGTAAGATGCAAAGGGAAAAAAACTGTGACTGAAAAGATAGAGGAGAGAGGTAGGAAAGAGAAAACCACAAGCTTGGTTTTGAACTCGGGGGCTGCCATGCCATGCTGAGTACTGGCTTAAGGAGAAGGAAAGGTTAAAGCTTTGCAGAAGATGTAAGGGATTCCCGCAGAAGCTGGAAAAGATCCCACATTACTGTCTCAGAAGTATCTATTGAAAATGACATTAGAAAAAGTAAAGTTCCTTGGAAGTCATCTTTGTTTTTTTCCCTTGGGAAATAACAACTCAAAGGCAGCTATAGTGTTTGAGCAAGAGGAAATGGAGTGGTCAGTTACAGTTTTTTTTCTTATCAGTTTTACTTACTACAGGATGGGATCATGAAAGAAAATTGATTGGAAACTCAATAGAACTAAGGCCATGATGCCAAAACTATTACTAAAGGAGCAATCCCAGTTCCATCTGGATTAGGTGTACATCCTCAACTATATTTTTTTGTTGAATTAGAGCATAAAACATGGAGACGCTTATTCCAGCTGCAGGTGGAGGGGTGATATCTGATATAGTTGACATGATGGATCGGTGATATCTACTTCAGCATAAAACTTGCTTATTGATGGTTAACTTGTTATGTTTTATTTAAAGCAAATGGGAGAGAGTAAGTTTAAATCACATTGGTACTTTGCATTATTGCTGCCATGTATATTGTGCAATACCGTAGGATTTACTGTAGGGTCAAACATTAATCACATTAATCGATATGAGTAAAATAAAATAAAAAAAAAAAGTAGAAAAAAGGGGAGGAATAAGAATGAATTTAATGTAAAATAAAAAACAATTCTACAATTTTAATGCACTGAAATGTTGGTTGTTGGGAGAATTACACCATGATTTTGCTATAGGTTTGGGATTTTTTTCCCAATACTGCAAAGTTCTCAGTGCAAATATATTTTCCCCTCCAATCTCTACACTACACTGATCAATCTACATACAATGAACAGATCTTTTCATGTAGATGGATTCCAGGGTTTATACAAAATATTGTCTGAAGTGAGAAAGATCCCGCAGTTCTGTACGTAAGCTTTCTTTATTTAGCAGCCATCTCTGAAATAGGCAAAAAAATCATTCCAATGTAAAACATCAGTAATTCAGGGAGCAGACGATCAGTGCACAATTGATCCATTTTATCATGGAAAGCTTTGTGCTGTCAATTGATAAGCCACTGAGTGCCAGCATTGGTAATCGGTAAATCAGCAGGACATCCATCAGAGTACTCCAATAATGGACCTCAAAGAACTGAAGAAGTAGGTGGTGATGTGACTACAACAGTGACTTATGCATGAACACGAACATAGTATTTGCTCCCAAACTTTTCTAAATATGAGGCAACGTCAGAGCAGGATAAAAATGGTTTTGCTATACGCCAGTAACCCAAGAAGTAAAATGTTAGAATTATTCAACAAATGGGAAGTGGAACATATTCTTCTATTTGAAACAGGAGATAAGATAATGGTTTATGCTCCTGGAGCAGTCTCAGAGTATTTTATAACAGTATTTTATGGCATTTGTTTATGACAAACGAATTGTCTTTGTCTCGTTCTTTTCCCCTCAATAACATACTTTGAGTAACCATCTGAGTGTAGAACATTATCAAATGGACAGCACCAGAGGAATGAAAAATACATTCTTTACTTCCACGAGTGAGTTCCTACTCATACAGCAGTTTGCTCGGAGATAAACGTCCAGTGATGTGCAGAGGTGACAGCTGAGTTGTGCTGATCCATGGTTTATTTCAATGGTAAAATCTTGTAGTGGAGGTCTGGTGCAGATGAATGGGGACAAGCACCTCCACACCCTCTGCAAATAGACTGAGTGGAGATGATACACAACTACTCTCACAGGGTCCATCAGATGCAGAATAAGCACTGATTTTTCAAAACCACTTAGTGGATTTTAGTGCCCAGTTGACGTTAATAACAATTAATGGCTTGTGCACGCATATCTCCTTGTCAGCTTTGAAAAAAAATAGGATCAGGGTAGCACTGTATTTCAAAGACATTGGAAAGGAAAATATATTTGCATTGAAAACTTCGCAGCAATAAGGAAAAATTCCCAAACCTGTAGCAAAATCTTGGTGTAATTCATCCTTAAGTGTTTTCAGTTTGGTAATGTAGGTACAGCAAAGAAGAATTACAGCACTTTTCCATGGTAAGTTTAATGTCATTTCCTTCAATGAGGGTAAATAAATTTGCTTTAAATCCCCTAGGGTCTTAAAAACTGATTATTTGGTATGCAGTGATAGATGAGGAAAAATGTTTGCTTTTTTTTTTTCCTCTAGAAATGTATTAAAATAATTTATTCACAATATAGATAAGTAATAATCCAAACGCAGTGAGGTGAGAGAAATCAAAATCTCTTGGGAGCTTCTAAACCTGAAGCAAAAAAGAAAGGAAAAAAAAAAGAGAGAAAAACAGAAAAAAAACCCTAAACCTCAAATCCTTATATATTCCAAGTGTTAGCAGAGCCAGGTACTGAGCAGGCAAATGAATCCAATTTACACTAATATACCAGCCCAGAATAAACCTGAAAGGAAATCTAAGGTTATAACAATTCCTACCAGTCTAACTTTGCTATTTTTCACCTCAGTACTGCCTACATTGCTTCACGGTGCTGGTTACAGGCCTTCTTCATTAGGCAAGCAGAGGGAAGTTCTTTGTTTATGTCTTGCACAACAAAATATTTCCATTCAAACATTATCTCAAGGTGGTCACTTTTTAATCAGCATCAAAGAGATTTGAAGTGCCAGAGGAGGAGAATTTTGCACCTTTAAGAGGCGTTTTCAGTAATTTGCTAGACTTAAAACAAATTCTGTTTGGAGATCTTCTTAATAGGCAATGCTGCTCTCTCAGGAGATGTTATGTATTCACGTGGGTACCATCCCTCCACATGCTGCCTTCTTAATTCCCCGCCTGTCTGGGTAACGGGCAGGAAAGCACAAGCCTGTCTGCATAAGACATGGTGGGGGTATTACTTCTTGCAATAAAGCAGGGGCCTGTGGGGGGAACTATGGCTTTTATCTGAGCAAATGTGGTATGTTCCTGTCATAACTGATTGCAGTTCCAAGCAAAATAACACAGGGCTGTTAAGAAGCCTCACTGATAATCCATTTCAAAAGATACTGCAACGTTAGGAAAACTAGGCTTTGTCAATTTAACTAAATATCATGAGTTTCAAGTAGTAGTGCTGATATAATAAAACTTCAGTTGGTAAGACAGCTGATCTTGTCTTTCACAATATTTTGACTGAGAAAGAGGAACAGTGTAAGTCATATGACAAGTATTAATTGGACTGAAAACTAACCGACAGGTCTCGGAGTGCAGTTGTAAGCAGACTCATCACTGAGTACAGCACAGTTTCCTTGCTATCGGTTCTTGACCCCACACCACTTAATGTGTGATCAGTGACCTAAAAGAAAGCACAAAATCATTACTGGTGGTTTGCAGGCAAGCCAAAGTTTGGGGCAGGTCACTGATACAAAACCTAATCTGGATCACTTAATGAGCTAAGCCTAAGCACACAACATGTTTTTAAATGCCACCAGATGTAAAGTCATCTGCTTAGGAATAGAATAGCAGGTGGACTGCAGGGTGGGATACAAAGTCCTAGAAAACACTGATTCACAAGAGGAACGATCAGCTGCAGTAAGAGGTTCTAACACTTCCCTGGAAGCCAAAAGCGGGGACACCAAGGAAGATGGCAGAGGTTTGTACCTCTATTGTAGGCATGGCTGTGAGTGCTGCTGGGATCCCACAGCTGCTTTGTGGCAAGGAAGAGAGGAGATCTTCCCAGGGGCTGGGCAGCACACCTCTGTGAGAAACATCCAAGAAGCACAGTTCATTAAGAAAGAAGAGGTTAGTGGACATTTCACATGCAGCCCCAAGGAGTGTGCATGAGAGATTTAACAGTAAAGCCTTTATCTGGCGAAGTGATGTTTGGTAGCTGGGTATCAATAGTCCGTTGCTGTATATACACTGGAAGATTTTTAGATTGGAGTAAGTTGTCCACTGAAACAGCTCACCAGCCATTTGCCTGCTAGGGCAGTGTCCATCATTGAAGATATCTAACAATACATACGTGTGCACTCTCAGGTGCATGAAAGGGCCATTCCCAGTCCTCTCACCTCCATTTTTAGATGTAGGCAGTGTTCATCACTGGCTACAGCTTTTCAACACTTTGTTTCACCTTGTCAGCACGAGCTGTAGCTGCTCTGAGCAACACAAGGTGTGGGGCAATCAGCATTTGCAAAAAAAAAAAAAAACAACAAAAAAACCAAGCAGCTAGCAGAACAGCTTTGTTGCTGGGCCTTTTGCTCTAACTCCGTGCTGTAAGAACGGTATCTGCTGCTAACAAACATAAGCATGTTATGATGCAAGAGTACCTCCAAATAACACCAGCTTACTGCTGCTCCTTGGCATTTTGAAAGCACTGGGTGCCCGCTGGGTTTTAACTGTTTCTTCAGGGAATAAGGACTCTGGGCAGGTTTTATGTTTTTATTTGTGTTGATAAGTTAGAATGGAGGATTT
>PPHD01019406.1:0-14115 GCA_002909625.1 Bambusicola thoracicus | reverse complement strand
CGTTCTTACAAGACAAAGTAATTTTTATGGAGGGCAGTCAGAGAGGCAGAGCCCTACCTGAAGACATTACCTAACTTCAGTTCCTTCTCTCCTAAGTTTTCTGTGTGACCTCAGGACATTCTCTTAGGATAAAATTTCCAGGAGGGATTTGGACATTAAGCCCAGATCTATAAAAGGGCTTATGTGATTAAAATGGAACTTAGGGAGGTCTTTAAGTAGCTATGACTGAGTCTGCAATCCTGCCAATTCCTGCTCAACTACAGCTTAACCTCAGAAGCGCCTGAAGAACAAACAAATTTTTATCTTTTCTTGAAATGCTTCAGAGGCAAAAGGTACTGTTCTGCATGACCAAAAGACATGAAGACTCCCAAACTTCCTAAGCAGCATATATGAAAAATAAATGCCTAATGAAGGGCCTGATGGTTTGGCTACAGGAACTGGGCACCTGTTTACTTCTCATTCTGAGTTTGTAAGTGAGTTTCAGTTAACAAGGTTACGACATTCAGATATTCCCAGGCCTAACTCCCAGTCATTCAGTAGGAGCTGACAGCCTGGAAAATTCTGAGATCCATTCTTTGGATGCATAACCTGCTCTTGAAGGTGCAGCTTCCATACTTTTGGCAGTGTCACTTGTAGCTTCTCTGGGCCTCAGTAACACATCAGTGAAAGGGTCTTTAAGGTGCTTCTCTGCTAACCAAGATGTGAGATAAGTACCTTAAAAAGCATGAAGATCCTAGGCACTCACAGAAAGCTGCATCAGATCAGCTCTGATTGAATTATTTCTAGTTAGAATCTATTTTATATTAAAAATAATTTCGAGTGTGGAACAGCCTTAGGAAGAGTTAGGAATTAAAGCTACACTGTGATAAGATCTGGAATTGTCACTAAACAGCTACCTTAATATTTTGGTTCTTTTCTGAAGTTTCCTTTTTTCTTAAGCTATTAAATCAAATTTATATTAAAAAAAAAAATAGAACAAACAGGTACCAGTACCAAAAAGGAGTGAGCCTTTTGACATCTGGGTTATTTGCTGGTCACAAGAAATGATGTACATCGCAGGTTTTAGGAGAGCATTCTACGTTTCTAAGTGTCTCACCTCGTCTGCTGGTGTGCTGAACCTGCTCCAAGGATAGGAATACGGGCACTGCAAACATTCTACTGCTGTAAAGAGTTACTGACCTCTGGCACACAAAAAAAAGATCTTTTATTTTGAATGTTTGTTTCCAAGCTAACACACTTAGATGTGAGTTGGCTTTGTTTTCTAGGTTTTACTAGGAAATAATTGACTTTCAAT
This sequence comes from Bambusicola thoracicus, assembly GCA_002909625.1. NCBI lineage: Eukaryota > Metazoa > Chordata > Aves > Galliformes > Phasianidae > Bambusicola > Bambusicola thoracicus. The sequence continues at coordinate 12,821 of PPHD01019406.1, read as the reverse complement.
ATTGTATGGATTATTTCATCCCCACTTATATATGCTTTGTTCAAAGTAGTTTAAAATAACCCTCAACAAAGGATCTTTGGGGACCATTTTTCTTTGGGGCTGTTTCACAGTCCTTTAGTTCTGCTTGGAACTCATCCCTGTTGTTCTTCTCAAAAACAACATTTGTTAAAACAATCACATTAATTTTTAATCCTTGAAATCATTTCTTTCAGAGGTTTTTCAAGGTAACAGGGAATACTTAATCCGCTGCTTAATCCTCCTCTTTTCGGCCTCTTCTGCAGCCACTCACATGCCAGACATGGTTTTCATTTGCTCCCCAGGCTTTCTAGCCCTGGCTGACCAACATGAGAATGCCATGAGATGATTCTGGATCTGAACTTCAGGCCAGGCAGCTTGGGAAACTGGGAAACAGTAAAAAGTCACTAGAATCAAGGGGAACATGGCTTTACCTGTCTGCACTGGCGTATGCCTGGGGTGCCTTCACCCCCTGAGGCTTCTTACCTTCACCTGAGGCTTCTTGCTGTCCTCACACCAACTTTGCATGCTTCCTACAGAATTTCTACTCCAAGGGCACCAAGGGCAAAAAAAGCAGCAACTTGATAATGCACAGTATTTTGTACTGCAAGTAATTCAGACTAAATCATTGCTAAGCCCTTTGTCTGAAATATTTTTGCCTACTTTTCGCTAGCTTATGTAGCTCCTGCCTCCCGTTAGCCACTCTCGGCCGGCTGTCTTGGCTCCGTCTGGGAGACTTTTTGGCTTGCTGTGTGTCCTGAGTCAGTTGTTTGGTTTACAGGGTTTTCCATATCTGAGCTCAGCTGTGTGGTTTGTTTAGTTGTTGGAGACTGGGGTTGGCCATTTGAATTCCTGGGTCTTGTGTGTCTGAAGCGAACCGGTTTGGTTTTGCAAAAATATTCTGCAGTATGACAGCCTCTCGCATAGTAATCAGTGTTCAGGAGCGATGACAGGCAGTATCCACAGGAATTGGGTAATCAATGGAAACTCAAGTAATTGGCATGTTAATGGTAGAAAAATTAACTCATTCTAGGAACATGAATAGCACAGATTCCTAAACGGCATATATATATATATATTTCCAAAAAGGTTGTGATATCAATATCAATAATTGCCTCTGAGAATATTAGCATAATGGCAATATTAGCAATGGCTGTGTCCCTGAGGGAAGAAAACAATCTGTCACTTGGAAACATAATAGCAAATCAGTTACAGTATAATAAAAACAACATAAACTTAAAGCCTAGAGGCTTATTTGTGTGTTATGATTACTACAAAACCTCTTAATGTATAACTGCTAATCACTTAATCAAGTGTTTCAATTTCAAGCCCTCTTGATGACAGCATATTAAGACCTTCCGACACTGGAAGTTCTATGGGACAGGAGCCTATTTGTGGGAATGGGCATGTGTACTGCGCTGCACTCACACCCAGATCTCTGTGCTTAGGGTATCTCAGTAATGTGAACAGTCCTTAGGACTACACCACGTAGGCACTCAAGATGGAGGTCTTGTCTTCAAAGGGGTCTCATTGCATACCATTGTGAACTATTTGCAATAGAAGGATACATTGCAAGGTACGATGTATACATACCATATCATTTTTCACTGACCAGTCACAGTATTTTTTCCTTTATTTTTTGAAGTTATTTATTGTAATGTCTATGTATTCTTAAAGTTCCCAAAATGACCTAATTGTGAAATGATATGACATCCCACACCTTGCCAACAGGAAGGCATCGACAGAAACAAGCAGCTAGATTCAGTTTTATGTTGTCTGCTATAAGTTAGCACCGATTTTAAAGGCCTCTGCTAACTTCTGTTTCTGTTGGAGAGGAAATGTTGGTTTATTCAGGAGTTCTGCTCCCTTTACTATAAGAGTCCGCAGTTGCACATAAATTAGTCTGTATAAATATGGACTGCACTTGAGAGAGTTGCTCTGCAAATGTCAGTATGCTGATATCTGACAGTCATTCAATCAGTGGGAGCATAGACATACAGTGCTGTCGTTCCTCACAGGGGGAACAAAGGGACATGCTAAGTTACTACATCTCTTCTTTGTTGACATTGGACCCTCATTCTGGACAAAGTGATCCAGAGGAAGATAAATAAAAGAAAGGCTTTGATTTTTCAAAATAGTGACTTTGAGTTGGCCGGAAAAGAAAAATAAAGCAAGCCAGTACCATGTTACCACATGCCAGGAGACAGCGGTAAGGTTTTGTTTTTATAGCACGTTCTGGAAAACATCAGGGAAGGAAAAAAGAATCATAGAATCGCATAATTATAATCCTCTATATTAGGAATTAAAATACATTTTTATATCACTTCTCTCAGGTCATATTTTAAACTCTTTTGCACACTTTATATAGTCAACAATATTAAAAATTAAAGAGATGAATGAAAGAAATGTAAAATATGTCTGCATTTTGATGGAAGCAAAATACAGTAGTAAATCTCTCTTGGTTTCTGAGCTTATACCTTCAAAAGTGATCTCTGCTGTTTCTGTTGGCTGCATTGGGCCTTTGGACACACGGAAATCTCTCCCTACTTGTTTGATTGCAAGACTGAGACTTCATGTGGTAGGTCTTTGAACGTTCATCACTTTACATGGTAAAGGGTCTGGCCTACTACTCACCACTCTGTAACCAACGCAAGTCTAGAAGAAGGGAAAATGGAAGAACAGCATCATTTTTATCTTCATATTCAAAATAGCAAGCCCATTAAAACTGCAGCTACATTATATACTTTCAGTTAGTTTACATTGAAAGTTTCTTCTGGGTTTTTGTGGAAATCGTCATTCTTTCTTCCCAAGTTATTCTGATTTCAGATGGGACAGAGTTCATTTCCTTCATAGTAGCTGGTATGATGCTATGTTTTTGCTTTAGGAGAAAAACAGTGTTGATAACACATTGAGCTTTTAGTCGCTGTAGAGCAGCTGCACAGAGCCAAGGACAGTTCAGTTTCTCAGCTTCTCTTAATGTCCTGGCAGCAAGGGGGCTGGGGGGCACAAGGAGCTGGGAGGGGACAGAACCAGGACAGCTGACCTAAATTGGCAAAGGGATATTCCATATTATATGGCACTGCGTGGAAAAACTGTAAAATGGAGGGGAGTTGGGCAGGGGCAGGGGGAACTGATGCTGCTGGAGGACTGGTTGGGGATTGGTTGGTGGGTGATGAGCAGTTTCATTATGTATCACTTGTTTTGTAGATACATACACATATATGTCTACACATATAATAATTACAGTTATTTCTCTCTTCCTTTTCTGTCTTAGAAAATGGTTTTTATTTCAACCTACGAGTTCTACTTTTTTTCTGATTTCTCTCCTCCATCCCGCTGGGAGTGGGGGAGTGAGCGAAAGGCTGTGTGGTGTTCAGCTGCTTGCTGGGTTAAACCACAACAGAAGCATATAAAGAGCTCTGTCTTTTAGTGATGCAACCCTGCATGACCTTCAGAAACCACAGTGGACTACATATATGGGTTCTTGTGGCCATGCTGGAGACCATTTTGTCATTGCCTTCAAAATCTTGTGTGTGAAAGCCTAGCTGGCCTCTGTTGTAATATCAGTCCAACATTTCATAATGCTGAACACTTTCAAAAACTGGGCAACTTGTAAACAGAAAAAAAAGCAATAGCAAAGGCTTCCTGAGGCCACAAAATGGGAGCTACAGGGGCACGTGGCTATAAATGTCTTGTGAAGTGAAATGATGACAGAAGGGCCAATGTGTGCCTCAAACATGCATATCATGCCAGTTCCTCATTACTGAACGTGGCTGATAATAATTATCTATGGACAGTTCCACAGAATGATATCACTTGTATATCAATGCAGAAGTTATTTTTATGCAGCAAGTGTAAGACACAAATGTTATTCTTACGTAGCTTGAGGTTCTTCCAGGTAGAGATGCCTGCACATTCTCACCAAGCTAACTCAGATGTCAGAAGCCATATAAAACTTTCCAGTTTTGTAATGCCAGCATTACAACATCTCTATACCCACAGCATGGCTCAAACTCAAACTGGAAAGAACAAAAGCTATGGACAAAGGAACAAACATTCCATGAAGATTCTCAGAGTGATTTTCAAAGACAAAGACAATGACGAGCAGATCCCTAACATCAGTGCAAGCTTAGCATTTTGCCTTATATGTCAACAAAAACGATGTGTTTTTTAAATCTTGCTGATTAATTATATCACACCTAACCCTGAAGGCCCAATCTCCACTGGAGCTACTGCTGTTAATGTAGAACTAATGAACAATAAGACCAATAACAGAATGACTGAAGGCCCAGTCCGGAACCCAGGGGCTTTAGGAAGAAATTGAACCAAAAATATCGCAAAATTAAAAGCCCTTTCAGAGTAGCGCAGAAGTTTGAAATTGAATCCAAATTTAAAGAGATAACAAGTGATAAACCAAGCATCCAAAAGAAGGAAATATGACAAAATAATAGAGAAAGATGTCATTTCAGAATGCATGCACAGCAGTAGAGTATTTCCACCTAAGGTAACACATCGTTCTCATTACTCAAAAGTAGTCATTATTTTGAATCCTAATGAAACTTACAGCACACAACCTAGGAATAAAAAAGCAAACCAAAAACAAAGCATCAACAGCAATAAAAAACACAACACACGCATACACACACACATAGGCACACACACATACACACACCGTGCAAAGAAAAAAAAGATCACTGTGGAGAATTTAGCTTCTGTTGTCTCCAGCAGCATTTTATAAAATTCAGATTAGAATTGTGAGCTCAACACCATTTTATTCTAGTAAGTGTAACAGGGTGGGAGTCTTAGTACTCTTGACAAAAAAAAACCACAATTATTTGGGACTTTTGCTGACTGCATTAATGCAGTGGCGTTTTGTAGTGGCGTGTTTTAAATGTAATCGTGTGCTGTGGAAAAGGCCATCTCTTTTTGTAGTTTTAGATTTACTGCCCTTAAGTTCCTTTGTTCTTGCATTTTTGAGGGCTGAAAGTTCCAAACCTGATTCATCCCCTGGAGCAATCCTTTTCTTACAACGTAACTACCAGCTGCTTAGTGAAGGAAACACCTTCTATTTTCTCAGTTCCTCCTCAGACTCTTCTCCACCTTCTAATAACTGTTGACCTCCTCTTCTGTTTGGCTTCACTTGATCAGTGCTCTGAGATTAATGTGATGGAAATAAAATCTGTTATCTGCAGTCCGATACCCATAAATGAAACTGTATCAGAAATGTCCCAGTTTTTTACTGCTGTCATTCCAATTGCATTATATACGATCTGCTATATTATCTGCTTTCAGTCTTAATAAACTACCTTGTTGTTTGGTCTTGCTTTGTTTTCTCCCCAGTGGACTTTGATGTTTAGAGTAGGATACTGACACAATCTAAGGAATCTAGGTGAGATGGAAAGAGGTAAAAGGAGCAAGTACCCGTTTGCAACGATTTCTGCTTCTCCCTTAATCTCAGAAAGTGCCATTCACCAGCCTATATGGAGAGCCAGGCTGCTGTTTAAAATACCTCTTAATTTTTAATTTTGTTTTCTGTAGACCCACAAATTTTGAAGAGGTTTCCTCACCATTCCTTCCATGTACATGTCCTCTTCTTCCTTGTCATTCTAGCTCTCTACAGATGCCAAGTTTCTGCTTGCCATAACTAGAAACCAACAAAAGAAATTCAGACATAAGTGGAAGAAAATTCAGGTGTAATATTACAAATATTCTCCTATCAGAATTTCTTACTGGTTTCAAGGAAAATGATGAAACGTGTGACACCTGGATCAATTCCAGCTGGACTGACCAAACCAGTGAGACTCACTCTAAATTGAATGTTCTGTCTAAAGGATGAAAATGGCTTAAATACTCTTTGCTATCTCCACTTTCTGCAGTTTACAACAGACAGTTTGTAACCAAGCAGATATGATCCTACATGTGATACAGACCCACGTACACAAAGCAAATTCAGAGCAGGAGCCCACAGTCACCCAGCTGAATAGGCATGTCTGTGAGTTGCTCCCTGAATCTGTTATGACTATGGAGGCCCATGAGTGAAGAAGGAGAGGGATGATACCACTGGGACTGCATTCACATAGCCAGGGGATGACTGCTATCGATGCCAGAATATATAGTGTGAGTGAATAATCAATGCTGTAGACTGTATACAGGGTTTGGATCAATGGCTTATTTCTCTTAAGTCTTTTCCGCTCCAGCAAATAATTCTCACTCACAATAAAATCAAGGCCACTAGATCTGCTCCTGGAGAGTCTGATTAGTTTTCCTTAACAAAATCTTAGCCCGGGTATCATTAGTAGTATTCTGAATTATAAGTCATTGCTTATGCTGTTTGATATCCTTTGGCAGAAATTGCCTGCTTGAGACCTTAAGGAAAATACACACCACAAAACCGTCCCACCAAGTAAACATGTTTGTGAGCTGAATCTACTTTTGCTTTCTAAAGGCTAGTTTGAGAGAGTCACAAAACCTCAGACTCCTCCCGGTCCGTTGACTGCAATTGTTGCTTGTAGCTGTGGTTGTTTTCCCTTGGACACTCGTTCTCCTTTTCCTGCTCTGCGGCCTGTTTTGCACAGTTTGCTCTCCCAGGCCACGGAAATAGCTTCCCTTGGAAAACAACACTGGAGATCTGCAGCTTAGAAATGTCACGGCGTTACAGAAAAGGTGGTAGAAAAGCTTTCAGGAGAAAAAGATGAGTTTTCAGAATTCTTCGTCTTAAAAAGAGGTCCTTTTCAAATTGGACACATTGAATATAGACTGAATTACTCAGAACTACATATACTTCCTCGTAATGAATGAGTACCTTTTGTGTTTATTTGCTTTGCATTAATGAGTACTAGAATTTACGGTTAATGGCAAAGACTTCAGGTTAAAATTAGAGCACTGCATTGGTTTACTTCCTGAGGAGTCGTGAATATTATACAATTTGTAATTAATTAATTTGTAATTAGCCATTTACATCTTTCTGTTCAGCTTTTGGTTTACTCTTGGTTAAGTGCATTCTTTAACAAGAGTAGCCTTTACCCATTTCTTTCCATGCATCTATTCACCATCTTTTCCCTCACCTTCAAGCTAATCTAGCAGGTCTGTTGCAGCCTCAACTGAGAATTTCCCCCAGGCATCAGAGGAAGGCAACCACGTATATATTTGACCTGAGAACTCTAGGAATAAATACGCTGCAGCACATCTAAACTTCATTTCCCACTAAAGATCTGTGGAGCACATTGCCGTGCAATCTTTTCTTGACTTACTCAGCCACAGGACTGTGCAAACCTAAAGGTAGGATGTGAGATCCTCATTAACCCTAACTTCCCAATTCCAGAGCAGCACCATTCCCAACACAAAACTGTTTGTGCTTTAGGGTACTGCTCATCAGGAAGAACAGCACAGGGGTTTTTCCAGAGAAAGCCATGAAGAAGCAGTGTACCTTTACACAGCAGCGCTAAACCACAAAGGTTGAAATAAGATCTGTACTCTATTAGGTTTTGTTCTTCAGTCTGGAATTGCAACTCCAGCATCAGAAATTGTATTTGAATACATATTTTTATTTTACCAGTATGGAATTTATACTTCTTTTTCTTTCAAAAATCAGATTTGTAGACTGTTTGCACCCTACATCCACAATTAATTCTAAATTAAAGAACAGTTACAGCAATAAAGCAGGATGCCTGCTGAAGCGAGAGACAACAAAGAAATTCTTGATTTTCTGCACAAATCCCATTTCTAGTTGGAATGCTTTCTTGCTGTTATACAATGACTTCTACAACTGCGTTAGAAACCACGTTGCTTCAGAAACTCTGTCTTGCCAAAGAAAACGTTTGTATCTGTTCTAATTTTCTGTCATTCTCTAAGGACCAATACACCTATGTGAGGCTTTATTCTATCTTATCAATGACTGCTACAAGCAATGCCAAGTGTCTATACAGCCCATTCTGTGCAGTCATTTTCCCTTCTAAGAAAACTGAGCTCATAAAGCAGTTTAATCCTCACAAAGATATTGTTGCTTCTCAGCTGTTTTTCTGTAACCTATCTGTTCTGTAACTGACCTGTTTCTTTTAAGCAAGTGGGGTCTCTCATTTGCAAGTAGACACAGCGATCTCTTATTTCACTGCTGTTGCGTTTTTTTCTAGTTGTACCAACTTGCATTTTATGCCTCCAGAAAAAAATGCAATTAAACATAATGAAGGAAAAAAGGGATTATACAAATAATTTATTCATTATTAAATCCTAGATAAAATACAGTTTTCTTCTGATATTTTCAACCGTAAGATCTTATTTTCAGTTGCTGACATATTAACCCATCATTCTTGGCAGGTATCTTCCATGCTAGCTGGCTGGCTTATGGTGACGTTTTAGCAAGCATCCAGTCATGTGGGAGAAAAAGACAAAAAGAATGTGGGTGTTTTGTGGGTTTGGCTTTTTCTGAATGCTATAAAAGTTTTCAGAATGTTAGCTGTTGCACCCGCCATACTTTGGATCAGATGGATGAAAACTAATAGACAACTTAATGCTTGTATTAGGAATGTGCTTTTTTTCGCCCCTCATGCCACTAAAATAACATGGGCAAGATGAAAACTTTGGAAAACTTGAAATCTGTAAATTCTTAGTAATGGTTTGCTCAGGGTTACCTAAATTCTTCAAATATTAGCACTAAATGAAGCCAGCAGCTGAGGGCTGTAGGCTCTGCATTTCCATGGACTGGAAACTCTTTGCTACTGTTGGCTAAGGCAGCACTTAATTCCAAACTAAAATCTTTTGCTTCCAGAGTACAAAAGAGGACAAAATGGTTCCCTCTGAGCACAAGAGAAACAAGTCTGCATTGGGAAACAGTAACAAAGCTTGAGCTAAGAAAGAAGAGACCAAGGAATAGGAACCACTGAAAAAATGGGAAGGGTCTTCTCAAAAGACTTCAGTTACTGGGTAAACCAGAACAACTGAAGGGGGATGAAGCTGCAAATACTCGGATAAGGAATACGACAGAGCAAGGAAGGATGTTCACTGGTAGAGGGAATGAAATACAGACCAAAGAGAAAAAGGCAACCAATAAGAGAAAAGTTTTATGAGTAGCAGAGGACAGAGAGCAGCTGAGGAAAGATCAAGACTTGAAAAGAAGGAAGACTGGATGATAAGAGACTGAAACAACACATTATCAGGAGATAGTAGGTGAAAGGCCAGTATGGACCTGTGTATTACTGGGGCAAAAAAAAACCCAAAACATCTAAAGATACAAGCACAAGGACCCTTCAAGAACTGTAACATTTCAATGCGTCCAAGGATCTCAAATTGTTTTCTGTACAACAAAGTGTGACAGAAATAACAACAGTTGGGATGGTCTGAGAATCTGGTCAGTGTCCTTAGTCCCCCATGGATCAAGTCCTCTGGGGCAAAGGAATGCCAATTTCTGGCCTTAAAACCTTGGCTGAGCTATGAACTAAGCTCCTCAGCACTCATGGGAATGGGTCAGGCAAGGACATGAGTGACGACATTGCCCAGAACGCCTGCAGAACTGTGCAGAGAGGCTTCTATGGTGCTCCCTATACGGCTTTGGGATCACATTCCCAATTGCTTCAGCATCGTTTCACAGATCTGATGCAAAGAATTTAGGATGTCTCTTTAGGTAGCAATAGGAAGGTTAGCAAATAGATCTGACGAGGCATTTCAGGCTGTTTAAGAGAAGCTGGATGTAAGTTGCTTATGTAAGAAGAGCCAGAGGTGCTGAGCTCTGCAAAACTGGCAAGAGAGTCTGGCATTGCCTTCTGATACATAGCAAGCAGATGACAAGTAATGATTAACAGACTCCAAACATCAACTTTAGACCATGTAGCTGTAGTCAGAATAAATAGTTCAAGTTAATGATTTACATGAGCATTTTGAAGTCAGTGGCTCAGAGGTAAGTGGACTACAGATGATCTGTCTGAAGGGAAACTGAAAGCTCATCTGTTGTGATACTTGATCTAAGTACCTAAAATTTCTCCCTGAAATACAGAGTGGTATGTTAAATGCTGAGGCCCAGCTTGTTTCTACATAATCACTCATGGAATATATTCTTTCTGCTTCAGAGAATTCTCTGACTTGGACTAATAAAACCCTCAAAAGATGTGATTAGTTAAACTTTTAAAATTCACCTCTAATGCCTTATGCAGTTTAACTCTGTCAGGGGTTTTGTAAAGATACAATTCCTGCCACAAGCCCTACTGCTAAGTAGACACCAGATGTTCTTCAGGTTCAACTTCTATGGGAACCTCATCAAGTGCAGTCTCAAAGTTGCAAATGGAGGTGAGTTGGTTCATGACCAAATAATAGAATCATAGAATCATAGAATCACAGGGTTGGAAAGGACCTATGAGATCATCTAGTCCAACCATCCTCCCATCACCATCGCTACCACAAGCCACTAAACCATATCTCGCAACTCCTCATCCAGATGCCTCTTGAACACTGTCAGGGACTCCACCACCTCCCTGGGCAGGTCATTCCAGTGCTTGACCACTCTCTGAGAGAAAAAGTTTTTCCTGATGTCTACTCTAAATGTCCCCTGGTACAACTTGTGGCCATTTCCTCGGGTCCTGTTTGTTGCCTGGGAGAAGAGGCCAAACCCCTCCTCATCACAATCTCCCTTCAGGAAGTTGTAGAGTGCAATGAGGTCTCCTCTGAGCCTCCTCTTCTCCAGACTGAACAATTCCAGCTCCCTTGGCCACTCCTCATAAGACTTGTGTTCAAGACCTCTCATCAGTTTCATTCTGGACATGTTCCAGGGCCTCAATGTCTTTCTTGTAGTGAGGAGCCCAAAACTGAACACAGTACTCAAGGTGTGTCCTTACCGGAGCTGAGTACAGGGGGATGATTTCCTCCCTGCTCCTGCTGGCCACACTATTCCTAATGCAGGCTGGGAGAAAACAACACTTATGGAAGAGCAACCAATCTGTAGCTCTTTGATGCTGGTTAACATCCTAGCATGTGAGCTGTGGCTGGGAATTTAAGAAAAGTATTGCTTTCAAATCCTAGTAACAAAAGTTGTACAAATTCCCTCAATCAATGTAGTCTACCTTTTTGCATTAACTGGCTGAATCCAATAATGAGGCTCATGGTGACTTTACTTATTCTTGTAGTGAGCTGACAGGGCAATACATCAAGAAGAAAGTACACAACACTTGAGTGCATGTTATGACTACATCACCAATACTCCTACAGAAGGCTGTTAATGGATTCCCTCAGCAGGCCATGAACAGCTCAGTGATCCACGCTTTGAGTCACTCTGTATTAAATATAAACAAGCAAAGCAGTACACAAGGAAGTTGTTTTCTTCACTACAGTAGACATAAATTGTTTCTTTACTTTTTCAGGTTTCCCTCTCTCTCCCAGTTACTGATTAGCCCTGATATAGTAGAAGTAGTGGAGAAGGAGAAAAGAGCTATCCATCCATAAAGACTAACACTAGATAAATCATATTCTCAAATGGGACTTCTCCTATTAATTTCAGTAATCATGGAAATGAATTTTCTCTATTTATTGTTTAAATCTTGTTACCAGCAGAAGTAGTGAGCTAGATACGAACAAAATCTGTTACAGTTCAACTCAAGATCTCAGCTGAAAGTCCCAAACATCTCCTTTTGGTATGTAGAGTGTGAACTTCCATCTGGGAAAGCTCTGAGACAGCTGAGCACAAAAGCTGCATGACACATTTTTACTGAGTTGCCACTTACCATACAACTCATCCTGAAATACCGTGCCTGCTTCTGAGGCATGAAATCATAGACCCAGATGGTTTCTTCCCACCTTGCCAAGGCCTATTCCAACCATACTGAAAACGACAACAACCAAAGCTAAAAAAAGAAACAATCCATCAGGAAAGCAGAGCAACCGAGATGGTCTGATTTCCTGTGGATTCTTCTGGAGTTTAAAGAGATCGGTATCTGAACTGATGTATTCCCCTGTGGTTATACTTTTGTAGTCTCTTCTTGGATATGGATTCTTTAGAGTCTATTAAGAGATGAACTTACAATGTAGTCTATTCTTCAGTGGGAGAAATAAGACATTTTTATTCTTTATCAGGCTGCTGCTTTTTACAAAATCTGGAGGAATTTAATACCTCTGAGACTGCTGCTTTTCTCTCTGGTTAAAACTGGCTAAAAGCTGACTTCTGACCAGATATATACAAAAGAAACGTGATCAAATAAACTGCTTTTCTTTGGTAATCAAATTAAAAACAAGTGCTCAAAATAATTAGAAGTTATCATCATCCCTAGGTAAACATACTTGCTATCAATGTTTCCAGTGCTTTAAGTAATTAAGAACCTTTTGAACTTTCTTTATCCAGCCCTTTTTATCAAAACAAATACCAAAAGCTGGGATACACTGATAATGGACAGTTGTAATTACCTACATAGGTGACTCTATGTAAAGCACTGAAGTTCATGGAAGAACTATAGCTGGCTTTAATGAACTTTAATCTAGAACACCTTTCTTGAGGTGAGGCTCATGGGTACTCTGGAAATGTGTACTGACAATTAATAAATGTTGCATACCCATGGGGAATATATATATGTATATATATTTAAATGTCTTTTGGCTGGAAAGTGAAAGAATATATTCAACTTCAAGATGACAAAATATTATATTTTCAGTGTGTTAAAGCTGAGAGAAACTTGGTGCTTTGTACAAAACTTTGTAGTGGTTCTAATGCTTTCTGCAGGCTCTTGGTCAACTAAAATCCAGCTGTTCTCTTGCATGAAATGTGCAGTGTGTGCAGATATATACATATATATCATAGATATACACATGTTCTGTAAAATCAATCAGTCTTTTCT
>PPHD01019405.1:0-14115 GCA_002909625.1 Bambusicola thoracicus | reverse complement strand
GATTTAGGTTAGATGTCAGGGGGAAGTTCTTCACTATGAGAGTGATCAGGTGCTGGCACAGGCTGCCCAGAGTGGTTGTAGATGCACCGTCCCTGAAGGTGTTCAAGGCCAGGTTGGATGGGGCCCTGGGCAGCCAGGTCTATTATCATATGTGGGGGTTGGTGGTCCTGCCTGTGGCATGGAGGTTGGAGCTTCATGATCCTTGAGGTCCCTTCCAGCCCAAGCCATTCTATGATTCTATGATTCTGATTCCATTCATGCTTTTAAACATCTCTTCTGCTTCACTACTGTTTGCGTTGATCACAAAGCAATAGCATTATGTGGTGGTTTTTATTTTGTTTATTTGTTTTGCCCACTAGTTTAAGCAGATCCTGAACCTCTAATCTCCCCTAGAAAAGTCTCTTTTTTCATTCCCATAGTTCTTCACTGTGTTTCATAGAATCATAGAATTATTTGACTTGGAAGGGACCTTAAAGATCATCCAGTTTCAACCTCCTTTCATAGGTAGTGTTTCCCCCCACCAGAGCAGGCTGCCCAGGGACTCATCCAGCCTGGCCTTAAACACCTCCATGGATGGGGCACCCACAGCTTCTCTCGGCAGCCTGTGCCGGTGCCTCACTTCCTTCTGAATGTAAAATTTCTCCCTAACATCTAACCTAATTCTTCCCTCTTTTAGTCGAAAATCATTCTCTCTTATCCTATCACTATCTGCCCACATAAAATGTCAGTCTCCCTCCTGTTTATAAGCTGCCTTTAAGTAAAGACTGCAATGAGGTTTACCTGGAGCTTTCTCCAGGCTGAAGAAACGCATCTCCCTTAACTACTCTTTGTATGAAAGAAGCTCCAGACCTCTGATCATCTTTATGGCCTCCTCCAGACCTGTTCCAACAGCTTCACATCTTTCCTGTTATTGAGGGTCCAGGCCTGGATGCAGTACTCCAGATGAGGTCTCACAAGAATAGAGTAGAGGGGAACAATCTCCTCTCTCTCTCTGATGGCCTCCCCTCTTTTGATGCAACCTACAGTACGGCTGGTCTTCTGGGATGGAAACAGACTGCTGGCTCACGTCCAGCTTTTCATCCACCAAGAATCCCCAAGTCCTTCTCCCCAGGAGAAGGACCCTCTTCTCTCAATGAGTTCTCCCATTCTGTACACATATCTGGGATTGTCCTGGCAAAGAACAATACAGGCTGTCTGCATCATTTTTTGCCATTGTTTAACATCTTCATCAGTGACCTGGGTGAAGAGGTAAGAGTGTGCTGTTAGCAAGTTTGTTGATGATTCAAAGCTGGGAGGAGTGGCTGTCACACCAGAAGGTTATGCTGCCATTTGTCGAGACTTGAATAGATTGGAGAGTTGGGAGGAGAGGAACATCATGAGGTTCCACAAGGGCAAGTGTAGATTCCTACACTTGGGGAGGAATATCCGCATTGATCAGTACAGGTTAGGGGCTGACCTGCTGGAAGGGACTCTGCAGAGAAGGACCTAGGTGTGTTGGTGGATGACATGTTGATCACGAGCTAGCAGAGTGCTGTTGTGGCCCAGAAGGCCTACTGCATCCTGGAGGATCATCAGTATTTTGAGAGAGGTCAAGCGATGTTATCATCTCAATCTGCTCTGCCCTGGTGCAGCCACATCTGGAGTATTGTTTCCTGTTGAATCTTATTAGGTTCATGTATGTCCATTTTCAAGCTTGTACAGATCCTTTTGGATGGCATCTCTTCCTTCTATTTTATCAAGTGCACCACTCATCTTAGTGTGATCTTCAAACTTTTCCTGGGGGTTCGCTCAATCCCACTATCCAGATCACTGATAAAGAAGTCGAAGAGCACCTGTCTCAAGATGGACTCCTGGGAGGGATCATTCATCACCAGCCTTCACCTGACCTTAGAGCCATTGACCACAAGCCTCTGGCTGTGGCCATCCAACGAATTCCTTATCCACTAAATAGTCCATCCTTCAAATCCATCTTTCCAATTTAGAGATAAGGATGTGGACTGTATCAAAGGTGTTGTAGAAGTCCATGTAGATGACATCAGTTGCTCTTCCTTTGTCTACTGATGCTTTCATTCCATCATAGAAAGCCACTAGATAGGTTAGGCATGATGTACTTGTGAAGATGTGCTGGCTGTCTTGGGTCACGTCCTTGTCTCATCTTCACATAACTTTCAGGAGGATCTGTTCAAAATCTTCCCAGGCACAGACATAAGGCTCAGCAGTCCATAGTTCCACAGGTATTCCTTTCTTGTTTTCTTAAAAATGAGAGTGATGTTTCCCTTTTTCCATTCACAGGGAACTTCATTGGACAGCGATAACTTTTTGAATATTATGGAAGTGACTTGTGAATTTAATCAGTCAGTTCCATCAGGACATTGGTTTGCATGTCATCTGACCTCAGAGACTTGTACTCATTCAGTTGCATTAGCTGGTCTTGAACTTGCTCATTGTTTGCAATTAGAGGGATTTTTCTGCCCCAGTCTCTGATAGAGGTTCAGGTTCCAGTTTGTGTACATGTATTTCTTTGTACATATTTCCCAGGTAGGACAACACCCAAAGCAGAATCTGTTTTGAATTCATCGATACACTGAGATCAGCTATGTCCCTTTGCTCCTTCCTCTGCAAGCTCTCTTCCCAGTTCGCATCCTTTCTGCTTACTGTTTTCTCGTTAAAAAACAAAAACTAAAAAAAAAATTCTCATCATATCTGGATATCATTTTATTTTTGTTAAACCATATCTGAGTCATTAAGTTCTTTCTATGTGAAATCTCTCTCCTCTGTGTGAAAGATGCCTCTGAACTTCACACCATCAACAAATTTCATCGGCACACTGACACTTCTGGTAGTAAGGGCATTTCTGAAAATATTAAAACTCAGTTTGACAAAGAACTTCCTGAACTATTCCACCAGTAATTTCCTATGAATCTGACAGTTTTTTTCTGTCAGTGCAACTTGTTCTCGTCTTCTTTTAGCTAGTACATTTAATGCATTACAATTCTCCTACTAACCCTCATCTTCACCCTCTAAACTCATAATTTCCCATGTGCCACTATGTCAAAAAAAAGTCATCTACAGCATTTTCTCTGTCTTCAAAACTAGTTTTCATTAAAAAAAAAAAAAAAAATCTGGCAAGAAAATCTGGCAAAACTTTTCTATGGTAAATATCAAAGGCATTTTTTTCCATTTACCACTGTTTATACAATTCATACAATTTCTTCTCTTTTCTTGAATCTGCCTGCATAATTTTTTTATTCCCTAGTAATACATTCTGCCTTTCTATACTGAATTGGTTTGCTGAAAAATATTTCATAGCAAAACTGTGATCTGACACAATTTTATTATTAAAAAATTATAGATTTTTTTTCTTTTTTCCAGAAGAGTTATTTTTTTTCCTTTTAATGTTGAGTGCTTGAGGGAGAACAGTGTAAATCCATTAGTATCACTACAGTCATGGATTCTCCTTCTCCAGTGGCTCGACCTTTCTTTATTATTCATTATGTCTTAGCAAAAGAGGGATTGTTAGAGGACTGTGCTAGACTAATTAAATAAAATTGGATCATATTAAAATTTTTTGCTTTGTGATCTAAGTTTAGAAGTGCAGCTGAGGCTTATGACTACTTTATCTGAAACTGAGTGACTCACAAATTCAGATAGGAAGAAAAAGCGAAAAGCCAGTGCCATTTTTCAGTAGGCCTGCCACTTTCAGATAGCAGAACCTGAAAATATTCTTTGCTTAGTAGCATGCCCTTGGCCCTGGAGATGACTTCTCTTCACCTTCTTTCACAGAATGTCTGGTTTAGAGTAAGAAAAGCAGGTTTTTTGACAAGTAATTTAATGCTGATGTTTGGTGATTTCTACTTTAGAAAAGTGTTCTGAGTCCTGCTACATTTGAAATGTCCCTGTCTCTGAACAGCTCTCATCTTTGCTCCCACAGAGACTTATTCTCCTTTAGTGCTCCCACCTGTGTTGAGCATTTGAACTCCACAAGTCTGGCCTCTATACTTTTCGGAGCAGAACTAACAGCAGTAAAGCTGTTCTACAAATGTTGGCAATTTTTGTTGGATATCTGCAAGTTCTTCAGCTGGGAAGTACAGCTTCTTAGCCTTCTGGAAAGCAAAATTTAGAACCTCACTACAGTCAGCTCTACAATTCTAAAACTGATGTGCATAGCTTTTCCTGTCTCAAAGACTTCTCAGTTCATAGCTAGATTAGTATGTAGTTCCAAAAATACAATGGCTTTTTAACTTTGTGGTAACCTTTCTCCATCATCTGAAAGTTCACAATTCTGAACAGGCAACAAATGATATCTGAAGGAAATATCTCTCCAGAAATGCAGCTTGGAGAACACTTTCAAACTTCTCCACACAAAAGTTCTAGGTTTATCTTCTGACAAATTCTGTCGGAAATTGCTAACACTGATTTTCTCAGGGTCACCTACTTTGGGGTGCAGTGGATTTTTGTATGGTATTGGCGCACTAGTTCCTGTTTCTATTGCATTACATGACACCATTCTTAAAAAGTAGTTTCCTGCTAACAACTGGCTTCTTGATTTCTTCAACAATTTTTTTTCCTGTTATATCATGGGATAGTTTCCCAATGGGTATATAATTTTGCTAGAGAAACCTGAAAAATAAAATAAATATTCTCATATATTATATGTTCTGTTTTCTGTAATATATTTGCAATCCAGCTCCTTCATTTTATTTCACTTAATTCATTCAGAATAAGTGAAAAAGATTTTAACAAGACCACTTATTTGGAGATTTGTTACATTTGCTTGGGATTTGCATAGGGTATGAATTCTGATAAGCGCACTTTTTTACTGTTGAAATAAGCAAATTAACAAAATGTTTATCAAGTGTATGCTAAGAGAGGACGAAGAAGATAAGCTCTCCTTTGACATTTCTTGTCTGCTTTTACCTAGGAAATAGTGATCTAATAATCTGCATGGGCAAAATTCTATTCTTATCCAGACGCATGAAACTCCTTTTGAAGCAAATGAAAGTTCTTCGTGTACATATTAGACTAGAATTCTGGCTACAGAGTTTGAAAATGAAAGATATCTACTTGTTTATCTAATCCAGATTTCCTTCAGATCAAGTTAAAGATGTAAAAGTTTGCCTGTATTAAAGACATACTTCACTGTCTACCAATATGTGTTTATACTTTTTTAGAAAATATGGGCCTATAGTCACATAACTTTTCTGCTTTGGACAGCAGCTCTTATGCTACATAGAAAGTCTGCATTTATGTAGAATCTTTATAACAATGTAAGTGAGTACATCTAATGTGGTTATAATAAGGAAAACATCTAAATTTAATAGAAAAAGTCAGATCTTCAACTCAGTAATTTTAATGAATAGCTTGAGTTGGAAGGGACCTTGAAGATAATTGAGCTTCAGTCTCTTGTCATTGGCAGGTTTGCCACCCACCAGATCAGGCTGCCCAGGGCCCCATTCAATCTGGTCTTGAACACCTCCAGGGATGGGGCATTCACAGCTTCCCTGGGCAGCCTGTGTCACTGCCTCACCACCCTCTAAGTAAATGATTAAAGCTTATGTGTAAACCAAGATTAGAACAATAAGTTACCAGCCAGTTTCTCAGAAGAGAGCAAACTTGATGTTGAACCTTCTGTGCAGCTGATTGAGAGTAAGGTGCTGGACATCTAGATTATCTGATGCTGGGATACATTGTTTCTATGATCAGAGGTAAGAGATTTTGGATTAAAAAAAAAATGTGTTTGGAGAAATGTATGCTTTAATTCTCTAACTTTATTTGTTATAAAATATTTTTAGAAGATAGCAAAAATATTGGATAAACCTAATGACTGATTATACTGTTCAAAGACCATATTTTCCACTGGGTATTGCTGCTGGTAGAATTTCACCAACACAAAATCTGTTGATTCCCAAGCACATTTTCTAGGCATTCTTTTGTAGTTCATAATGACTAAAACCAACAGTTCAAAGTTAGATCAGAATCTTATTTTATCTCCACATCAGCTACCCTATGCTTATAAGAAAAACAATCCATTTCCTACGAACAGAAATGTGATGATCTTCTGTATATTCCTAGAAGAAAGGCATTAATTCTACATTCCATAGACATGTATTAATTGTCATTCCTATAAAGTGTTCCAAGACAAAAGTAAAGGGACTATATGTATAAAAGTAAGGGAAATATTTAGCAATACTTTGAACTTCTTTGCACAAATGACTGGCAAAAAGTGAAGATAATGGTACTGCAGCATATCAATGGTGATATGCAATATATTAGTCCCACATTTTTTTTCTTGATCTTGAGGGGAAGTATTTGGCATTTCTAAAAGTTAATTAATTCATTACAGAAAAGAAGCTTGGAAGTAAAAGTGAGTTTATAACCAGTCCTAGAATTCTGCATATACTAAAGGAGGAAGGAAATTATTTTGAAATTTTATCGAAGAAAAATATGTCAGTATTATTTCAACAACCCTGAGGTCACGTTGATTTTAGTTAGCTCCACTTTGGTCATACTCAAAAAGGGCAAATAAATATTTAATGAAAAATATTTCTGATGTACTCTACAGAGTACTGCTACTTGAGCCAAATGGGAAAAAGAGTCAGGAAGGCAGTCACCCTCACTGGCATTATCAAAGAGAGAGATGGTTCACAGCGAATGCCCCAAAGATCAGTGACTGAGCTGTGTCAGTATGAAGTTCATCAAAACTCTTCAGGTACACAAGCTTCCAATTTTTTTTCACTTTAAGACTATAGATTACTAGTTCAAATGTTTTTTATTGATCAAGCTATCAGGTGAGAAGCCAAGTGTCCAATCTTCTAGTACTTCACAAGTCAAAGACACTGTAATCAGGAGAATGTACAGCTTTAAACATTGAGATTAACACAAAATAAATTAAGGTCAAGTATGTTGTATTTTCCGTGCTACTGAAAGATGGCTAATGTATATAAGCCAAGCAGAAATGAAAAGATTATACTATACACATTCAATTTAGTGAGCCAGTGATGACACTGATTACACAATTTCTGCATGATACTCCTCATGAATGATTATTAATTTTCTTGAAATATTGCCATATCTTTGCATCTTACGGAATCTAAAAACTATTCAAAGATTTTGCAATAAATCTTTATGAATGACAAAAAAACACACACACTAACTAGGAAATAAGTTTGTGACCATGTTAGAAATACCTACTGTCTTCAAGTTGCAGAATATACATGATAAAGTATTTTACTAAAGAAAATCTCAATATACAGATGCATTTGCAATAGATGTTCAAATTAATAGTGGTCGTTAAACTAAATTTAATATATGCAAAATATTTAGTAAAAAATAAAAGTCTGTTTTTAAAAAATCACTTATCCATATTGATTGAGTCTATCCCAGAAAAGGCAGCCTGTCATTATAGAAGCCAAATTCAACAGCAATATTTAGAGAGAATATATATATATATATATTTATGTATATAACTGCTTACAAAATGACTAGCATTTGCTAGCTCATAATCTGTACGTTACAAGAGTATAGCTCTTGTGTGTGTAAGAGGGCAACAGGAACTGTACAAGGTTAAGCTGCAAAACATAAAAACTGAGTCTGCATGAGGCTGTTTCACAAACACGTTGATAAGTACATATTCTGCAGAGTTACTGTCCTTATCAAAATTTTTAAGTGGTGAACTTCACTTTAAAACCTTGAAATTGTTCCCTTCCAGCAGGGAGCAAGTGAGCTTGCTTATTCAATACAGGCTGAAATAGTCCATAAAACTGTCTTCCTTGTGATCTTTGGCAGAGGACACAACACTGCATGTAGAGAGCTAACTATGAGGGTTGCATCAGAAACCCTTTATTAATTTTCACAAAGCACAGATTATTGTGCTAATCCCATGATAAGAAGTTGCGTTTCCCCAATCAGGTTTGTACTTCTCCACCAGAAGTTTTAAAAGCAAAATGTCTGTAACTGAAGATGAGCAGGAGTTCAGCTACACCCAGAAGAAAAACAAACACAAAAAATATTATTTGGGTTTTTATTGAGATTATGAGCAGGCATCATTTAATTTTTGATAAAATTAAAATATAAAAAACAATATTTTGGTGCTAAATGATGCTGTAGCATCATACAGTATCCCCATTTTTGTGTAAGAATTGTAAGAATTGGACATCAGTTTCCAAAAGACACCTTTTTCTTCCTTCTCTATGTAGAAAGGTGATATATGAAGTTTGCCTAAGTATTACATGATTTTTTTTGTCAATTTGAATAAATGATCAGACTACCTAAAGAAGGGAAATATTGTAATGTGAAATTTTTAATTTAATCATAAAATACTACTTTCTGCCCAAAACCAAAGTAATCCCAAATAAATTTATGTATTTGAAAGCTTGACTTTATTCCAGAGTCAAGAACTTCTTTAAACAACCCAGGGAGAAAAGGATTAATGTTCTCTCCATTTATTATGGCCAGAGAAAAGGAGTTCATTGTGTCACATGATACATGACACAAAGAGTGTAGTTTTATCTCTGGCTTTTGTGGCCTCAGACGTCCACAAATTAGCCTACATTTTCCTAGTTTGTTTGTTTGTTTTCCTATGGCAGCAAAAATACCTGATTTTTTTTTTCAAAAATCATGCACAGAACAGTCTTGATTTTTCAGCTTCCTTAAAAATCTAATTAGGAGACAAAAATGAGAAGACAGGAACAATGAGATCTGAGGAAAATTATAGATAATTATAGATACTGAAGTTAAATTGTTGAAAGAAAGTATGATTTTGTGGTTAGTGATACTTATCATTGCCTGTACACATAAGTCACTCTGAAATTAGTGCTTCCTATTTATTTGCATGATAACTACCACAAACATGAAGAGCACAGTAACTCTATTTGATAGAACAAATTCCATTTACAAAGCACTCATGTTCAACAGACACCAGCATTAGTAATGCATTTTCACCAGTGATGATCAAGAGCCATCATGCTGCATTCATAAACATTGGCACCCGCAGAAGTGACCCACTGTCAATGTCACCATTGCTGAAATGCACCACCCACTGCCTCACTGTGCTCACATCCACGTTTTGACCTCCATAAACATTCGGCAAGCATCAGTGAATGCCAGTTGGTGCCATTCTTTCTACACAGAGGAATTCAATGGCATACTACTGTGGTACTCAGGGACATGATTTAGCAAAAGGTTGTTAGAGTTAGGGTAGGTTAGGTTGTGATTGAACTTGATGATCTTGAAGGTCTTTTCCAACCTGAGCAATTCTATTCTATGATTCATATGCACTTCCATGTTAGACACCATCCTGTCAGACTGCTCTTCTGCTGCCGTCTGTCACATGGCAACAACATGCAATGCAATACTGGTGGGAAGTTTCAATCTCTACTGCCATACCACCAACATCCGCCTCTGATATCATGGGTCAGTCAAATAGGAGGCTTTACTATGTTCTGGGCTGCATTAAAAAAAGGGGTGGCCAGCAGGTAGAGGGAGGTGATTGTCCCCCTCTACTCAGCTCTTGTGAGGCCCCATCTGGATTACTGCATCCAGGCCTGGGGCCCCCAGTACAGGAAGGATGTGGAGCTCTTGGAGCAGGTCCAGAAAAGTGCCACTAAGATGATCAGATCACCTCTCCTATGAAGAGAGATTGAGGGAACAGGGAATTTTTACCTTGGAGAAGAGAAGGCTCTGGGAAGACTTCATTGTGGCCTTCCAATACATGAAAGGAGCTTATAAACAGGAGGGGGAATGACTGTTTACAGGGCTGGATAGTGATAGGACAAGGAGGAATGGTTTTAAACTGAGACAGGGAAGGTTTAGATTTTATATTAGGAGCAAGTTTTTCACCCAGAGAGTGGTGACACACTGGAACAGGTTGCCCAAGGAGGTTATGGATGCCCCAGCCCTGGAGGCATTCAAGGCCAGGCTGGATGGGGCTCTGGGCAGCCTGGTCTGGTGGTTAACAACCCTGCACATGGCAGGGGAGCTGAAACTAGATGATCATTGTGGTCCTTTTCAACCCACACCATTCTATGATGAGTCTGTGATTACTCTGAAGCAGCTCTCATACATTAAATTGTAAATTTAGGGTATTCTTCTTTTCAATTCCAAAAGGATTTATTTATTAGCATTCTTAATTATGCATATACACACCTTTTGTCACATATAGATTGTATATTTCTACTGAACAGCTTTTTGTGATAGATTTTCTACACTAAAAAGTCTATTGCTCATGAACCATATAAAATAAAAAATGAATGCCCTCTCAGTGTATTCATACCTTGCAAATGTTATTTATAAGCTAGTGATTTTTCTCCTGCACCCCCAAAAATATAATGGCAAACTTCAGATCTTTATAGTTTGAATACACTGTTACTCACCACTGTATTCACATCTCGTGTAGCATTCAGCAGTCTGAGCAGTCTGATGGTTCAGTTTGTTTACATTTTTTCATGATCTTTTGTTTATCAGTCACAAAACTTTTTAATGTTTTCTTTTCTGCTTAAACAAATATGAATGTGTCAGCTTGTAACTACATTTCATCAAGCTTTTACACATAATTTTAGGGAAGACCTTTGCTGATTTTTTCTTCTGGAATATATAACAAGCATAGACTGGTGTATTCCAGTAGTGAATGATGAATAGGTAATAAAATATATTAAACATAAAGGATGACAAAACTGTGTTTTAGCTATCATTAAAAGATCACACTGTCTTCCCTTCCTCTGCTACATACAGAAGGCTGTAGTGGACAGCAAAACTAGATGATAAAGAAATTCTACTGTTGGTTTCATCTATGTAAGACAGTAATGAAATTCTAATGAGTACTGAAGGTTTCTTTGAGTAGTACAGTAATAATCAAATGTAGTTGTGACTAAAAATAGGTTATTCAACATTTGCACTATAAGGGGAAAAGATCCTAATTTTTCAATGATTTTTTTTTAATAGGTAAATGTATTCCTATATTCCAGCCGCTTAAAACTTTTGAAGACTGTGAAAGCAATTAACAGCCCCCAGAATCTCAGATTTGAGCAGCTGTAACTGCAGAGAATGACAATTTCTTCTTCAAAATAACGTCACCTCTAAAGGAAATTTTAACTGAACTTTTGGACATCTCTGGTTGAGATAACACTGTCCACATATAATTGCTCACATTACTGTAACCGTTTTCACAGGGATGAATTTTTGCCCTTAGGCCCTAACAGAGTGCTTTAAGAGCATACTTTGTATCACAGTGAAAAACTTGTGTGAACTGGCATATAGCAGAACTTATGTTATCCTATTTACATACTAGCTCAAAGAATGCTGCAGGGAGTGCTTTTCCGCATGCCAGAAACCACACTGAATCCTTCTCACAATCTAGCACTGAGCATTCATCTCTATCAGTATTTCTTAAAAGATATCTGTTGATAGCCCACGTCATTTTTATTAAGAAAATTACAACTAAAGGGCTATATATGGATGTATATTTTATAACATAATATAGTATTTAGAGCATCTACTGAGATACAGGAGAATCTGGGCTAATTTCCATTCATCATCTGATGTGAGATAAATCTATTTCTCTAAAAGATTAAATATTCATCTTAATATTGGTGATTCTGTGTGAGGTACCTCCAGACGTTGGAGATGGCAGGCATAAAGTATTTTTTTGTCAAAGGTGTATACAGAAAACAAGCTCTCAGTTGTTCTATATGGGGAAAGGACAGATCCCAGACCCTGGCAGCAAGTTTTTACCTTGCCCCAGGAGCATTCCTCCACCACCTCTGGAATAAGGTCCTTTTATTCCATTCATAGTCAGAAACAACCTGTTCTGGGACTATTTATGTCTATAAGCAACCCTCATGTTCTGCTACACTGCCACAGTTCAGGATTTCTTTGACCTTGATATGGTAAAGGAAATGTATTACCACCAGTAATGCAGAAACTAACAACTGCTTCTTTCAGCTTTCCTTATATTTTACAGATGTGAGCTTATATAAAATCTTACTGATAATTAATTCCAGAGACAAAACAACAGAAGTGATATTAATAAATATTTATACTCCATACCTTTGAATAATTTCAGGTATTCTTATTATCATAACAAAGCTAGAGAATTCTTTAAAACTCTACTGAAAATAGAAGAAAAAGAGTAGAGTATGAAAACTTCAGATTGAGGTCATGCTTTTCAGCTCAATAAAAGCATTTTAAAATGTCTCTGATCAAAATACACATTTCAGATTGGATAAAGCATCTGTTTAAGAGACACTGCAATTTAACACATAGAATAAGGATCTAAAAGAAAGCATTTCATGCACCTCCTGCTGCAGGGTAGAAAATTGATGAATAACAGTTTTGCAAATAAAAGTTGAATGAATGGCAAATACAATCTCTACACAACAGTGAAGACCCACTTGAGAAAGTTTTGGAGAAAGATCAAGTATTAATAGAAATCTAGTTTAGTAGGTGGATAGAACTTAAAACCTGAATAAAATGTAGTGAAAATATGAGGATCTCTGATATCTCAGTGTTGCCAGGGATCGTCTTTTAAATAGGTATCTGAGAATAATTAATGCTTATGAGAGAAATCGAATCAGATCTCTACTCTGATCAGACTTGAACATCTTTCAGACTTTCTTCCCCTAAGGACAGCACCAGTAAGAGAGCCTACCAGGGGAGCTGTCCCACTAGACCTCCTGTTCACAGACAGAGAAGGACTGGTGGGAGATGTAGAGTGTAGGAGCTGTCTTGGGCAGTGACCAGGGAATGGTAGCTCTTGATTCTTGCTGAAATCAGATGGGAGACAGCAAAACTGCTACCTTGGACTTCTGGAGGGTGGACTTTGAACTGTTCAGGACACTGATAGGAATGGTCCCTTGGGATTCTGTCCTGAAACATAAAAGGGTCCAGGAATGCTGGACAATCATCAAGAAGGAACTCATAGTGGCACAGGAGTAATCTGTCCACCTATAAAGGTGTAAGATGTAAGATGATCCAGCAGGGAAGAAGATCAATGTGGATGAACAGGGAATTTTTTCTGAGGCTCCAGGTGAAAAAGAGAGTCTATATGCCATGGAAGAAGGGATGGGCAACTTGGGGAGAGTACAGAGAAGTTTTAGGATATTCAGGAATAAGATTAGAAAGGCAAAAGCCAAGCTTGAATTAAACCTGGCCACTGCAGTAAAATTGAACTACAGACATTTTTTCAAATATATTAACAGTAAGAGGAGGGCAAAGGAGAAGCCTCACAATACATAAATTTAGTTTGAGTTGCCTTGTCTGTAATTTCTTGCAAGCAACTGGAGCTTCAGAAGCAGCAAGAAATATTTCTAATCAATTCTGATATTGTTTCCAAATGACAAGGAATCATTTCTTTTTCTGAACCTCCAGGTCTGATCTGGAGCCTCCACAGGAACAATGGTCACTATCCTTTCTCACTTTCTGATACTTTTAAGACCTGAACCTAAGAAATAAAATAATGAAGTCATCTGGGGTTTATCAGTGATTATCATACAAAGGTAGTAAATTCCAGTCATTCATTAAGCTGGCAGTATTTGAGTATGTATGAAAATTCTGATATTTGTGGCCTGAAAATTTTAACAGCAATATCTGTCAAGAAATATTTAATGGGTATATGTATAATTTAAGTATAGAACTTCAAAGCAACTATTTCTGTAGAAATCATTTCAGAACAGGAGTATTTATTAGATATTTGAATTACTCCTCTTGTGCAAGGGAACAAAATAAAAGCAAGAGGAAGAAATGAATCAGAAGAAGAAGGAGGCAGAGTGAATAACCAAAAAGAATAATTAGAATATGATGATTAAAGGCATATAGTTATTTCTGATTATTACATAGCACATTATATATATTTAATGTATTTTATCTATGCATTAATCACAGAATCACAGAATCACAGAATCACAGAATGGCCTGGGTTGGAAGGGACCTCAAGGATCATGAATCTCCAACCCCCCTGCCGGGCAGGTCCACCAACCACCCCATTTACTAGATCAGGTTGCTCGTCCAACCTGACCTTGAACACCTCCAGGGACAGTGCATCCACAACCTCTCTGGGCAGCCTGTTCCAGCATCTCACCACTCTCCTTGTAAAGAACTTCCCCCTAACATTCAACCTAAATC
>PPHD01019404.1:0-14117 GCA_002909625.1 Bambusicola thoracicus | reverse complement strand
GGATCAAAACCACAGTATTTGCCATCAATTTGAGGTACTTTCAATACATGAGAATACTAAAAAGGGAACACAAAACTGCAGAATTTCTGCCCACATCAGAATCACTCCCAATATGCAGAGATAACCCCCACAGTCTCATGCACCTTCTCTCCTTTCTCTTTTGCTCTTCCTTCTGTAGCCCATCTCAGCCTGGACACACACACTTTGGTGCCTCCAAACCACGGGTAATGCACAACCTCCTCATGGACATCTGCACTGGGACGTGAATGCACTTCTTAAGACACTCCATGACACCCAATTCAGATGCAACAGAAAACACCTTGCTCTGTCAACTCCCCTGGTTACCAGCAGTCTCCCATCCACGCTCTCACGCCAAGGCTGAGATGAGCTGTATCAGATGCCAGCACACAGTCATCTGCACTTACAGGAGCAAAGTGAGCTCTTCCCATTGCTGAGGTGGGACTTCTTTGCCCACAACCCTTCCAGCCCACAGGGACTGAGATTCCTGAGCTCGCAGTAACAACCAGAGAGTGAGACCTAGCTTAATGCAACGCCCTCACCGCCTGGTCCACCCCACTGGGACAGCAGCGTGAGGGATTTGGGAGCAAGAGTTCAGGCTCTTCACTAAGCAACGCTGTTCTTTTGGGTACAGAGTTAGAACGTTTTACAGTCACATGGAAGAGGTTGGATGCAATACGAAAACTGCATAAAAGTGTCGCATGCCTAAATATGGCTATCTATACATAGGGAAGCTGGAATGTAAAAATCTGCCATAATTCATAAGCTCAGTAAAGGCCTTTTACACATTTGTCCCCTCTTTTTAGCACATGCAGCCTCATGCTGCATTCCAGTCAATCAGCAGAAATTCCCATACTCCCCTACTAGATGTTATCCTTCATGTGCACTGTTAGTTACAAGCTCTGTGTACTGCAGCAGGCACTGACAGACAGCAGGAGATGATGTAGAGGCGCAATCATATCAGAGTATTGAGAGTACAAATCTGTACACCATAATATAAGTCTTCTATTGCACATATCAGAGCTTTGAAACATTTTCTATTTAAATATATAGTCCAAAAACTTGCAGCATATATCATATCATCGAAACAACAGACTTCCATTGTTCACATGGCATAAATCTATCACGGTTTCATAACAGCATATGATTTCCACTAGCTACAGGCTTATATATTGTCACACTAGTAGCAAAGGTTTTGTACATGGAAATCGACTTACACTGTAAGAACAAATTTTGCATTGTTCTGTACCTTCAAGTCACATGTTGCCATGATGACCAATGAACTCTAACACAGATTGCTGGCAAGGGTAAATCACACCGAATAATCATGTGTTTTTCCTAGGGGGTCTGCTTGAGGGATCCCTGGCTCAGGGCTACTGCAGCAGCAGAGCCCCGCAAGGCAGCCCCATCAGAGTGACCAAACCACAGGGGCAGCACCCCCGGTCCCAGCTTCATGCAAAGCTATTATGTCCTGGGGATGCTCCTGCCCCACAGGCACCACCCCCAAGCTGATGGTGACATCTGTGCCACACCAGCCTGGCCAGTCCCGCTCTGTGCTCCACATACCCCATAAGGCACCCACAGATCCTGAAGCTAGCCAGCCCACAAAACAGACTCTCTGGTGATCTCTCTCAGCTCTGCCAGTGACACTAGGCCATCCTGCTGGAGGAACCAAGGATCACTTACAACTTACAGGCCTGCGTAAGGGGGAGATAGCAGTGCAGACAGGTGTTGAGTGCCTCACTCCCAGACGGAAGGTACCTGACTGCATGCAAAATGGCCTCGCTGCAGCTTTGCAGGCTGAAGGACAGCTAGGAAATGGGGGCAGGAAGAGCTGGCTGCCGGGTCCCCCAGGAAGTGCCCCACTGCTCAGAAGTTATATCAAGTGAGGCCTCTTATCAAGAGTCCTCTTGGGGCTGAAGATCTCTGTGCTTCCCTCCCAACAGATGAGATGCACATCCATACTCTACAATAAGGACATGCTTCTGTATCACAACAGGCTGGCCATAGGTGGCTTCCTTGGCTTCCTCCTCCATGCTAGACAGAAGTGTTTCTGTCCTAAAATAAAACATGTTCGTCCTCAGCCATTTTCCCTGTCACACTGCTTTGTTTCCATCCCCAAGCCTACCCCTGTATGCATCTCTGCAGCCACCCTCTCATGATACTCGCACCATAACTGTGTACACATTCCCCAGAGACATTCTACAGCTCTCAAAAGCATGCAGAGAGATATTACAGTGGAAAAGCATCCCTGCATGGGAGCTGTGACTTGGCCTCCAGGTGCAGACCTTCTCGCCTGTAGTATCCCAGGGCACAGGGCTTGCACACTGCACACAGAGGTGGCTGGAGGTCACAGTAAGGGCAGGATGCTCTCACATTTCCCCGAGGACAAAACAGATGGAGTCATATCAGGACCCTCTCCAGGGCGCTCCTGCAGCAAAGTAGTGCAAGCAATTGACACATGTGGCCTCAAAGGCAGGTCCACAGATGAGGTGAATGCAGCTATATGCCTATTCATAAAGAGGAGGTAACATACGCTGTCAAAATACTGCCTCTTTCACAGCTACTTGGAGAGGGGATTAAAGTCTTTCTGCACTTCCAGTTGAAGCATGTCCTTCTATCCTAGTGGCCATATATAAGAGGTTTCCCAGAATGCACAGAGTATAATTGTAAAGGACGGTAGGAAATGACTCACTTACTGGTGTGCTGTCTGAGAACTACATCATAAAATACTGGCTGTGGTCTCGCATCATACCACACAGGCAGGAGAATTTGTATCAGCACACAGAGGCTATAGAGTTACCTTTTCTAATCAAACCCCAGACATACACCATAGATTACAGGCACTCCACTGGCAACACGTTTGGCTGAAACAGGCTTGCAATGCGACTTCAGGAGGAGATTGGCTTGTAATATACGTGTCTCATGTTTTGCTGTCACAGCACTGTACTTTCTGAAGTTTGAAAACAAGAGGTCATGAACTACAGCCAAAGCAGGAGCCGGAGTATAATCAGCATCTTCCTGGTCTAAAAACAGTTTGGGATAAGGAGCAAACTGCAAATACATTCAACAGCAGCAGCAGGACTGCATGTGTCCAGCAGTCATCAGCAGGTAAAGCAGTAGCATTAAGTCAGTGGCTTCCATACCTTGCCACACTTAGCACATGGGTCATTGTCTGGAAGACATAACTTCACTCCTACAAGAACTAAACCAGTGTGGGCAAATAGTTATTTAGATGGTTATAACGAAAGCCAAACAGACATGCTGTGTTACAGATCTTACTCTGGAACAGCGTGCTGAAGATGTGGTTTATAATGACACCAACTCAGGAGTCACGGCTCTTCCAGCAGGATGCAGCCATGCAATCCCTGACTAGTCCAAGGTAGTAGTGGGCACATCAGTTACAGCTGAAACTAAGACTTCTACCTGGAAAAAGCTGGATGGAACGAAGGTTTTTACCCCTTAAAACCCTTGATATGGTCAAATCAGTTTGCTCTTCCAAGGTAACTGGAAGCAGTAATCTAGAATCTAGTTCATTCCCTGCAAAATGCCTGAAGCATGGGCAGCCTGCATCACTACAGACTTGCTGTTGTAGGAGAGGTTTTCACATACAACAGCTTAGTTTTTCTGGTTGTGATCACCACTGCTGCCATTTACACCACTCTTAAAGCTTCTAATTCACATCACTATCTGTGTTCCAGCTGGAATCTTACACCAGAGTAGCAAACAGCCCCGCTAACACTATTAAAACCTGCATCTCACGAAATGCTCTGCAACAAATTCTGTGGGCTATGGGAAAGGTAGCCAATCTACAATTGTATCCTGTGTGTAACAGGGATGATAATACAAATTTAACACACAAAAAGCAGCAAGATTAAATTTGCTATTTGAAAGCACATCAAGATCCTTTGCAGAAGGTTCTAAGAACAGGAGTTGCAAAGCAACCGTCATACAGTAAGGTCAGTATATTATTGGCTAATGAAATACAGTCTTAATATATCCCCAGCTGGATAAGGAACAGGCAGGATCTCAGCACGTCTTATTAGAATAATGCTAATTTGAAAATAGGGATTTAAGAGGTGATGGGCAGACGAAGCAACTTCAATGCTTTTTAACTAACCCAAGAGGGATAATCTGCATGTTTGACATCGCCGCTGCAGACACCAGCACAGTCAGCGCTAAGGCAACTTTCACAGGGCACACTTCTTTTAATCTCTAATAGCTATAATCATGCTTCAAGGTTTAATATAGCAGTTTTTCCACTCCCCTGTGTCTGAAGTCCGGACTAAACAATCCCTTCAGAAAGGATGTGGAAAAGCTGGGAGAATATCTGTCATCATGGTTTTGATTCATGGTTCCATACTGGACCCCACCCAACATTGTCCTCATCTGATTGAAATACTGAGCTTTGAAAGAATTCAGATCTTTAGCATTGAGAGGACATAAAGCTCTCTTAATTGTGAGTCATTAGCACAATAATAATAATAATAATAATCCCCTCATTTGGTTTATTTAAGCTCCCATTTAATTTCCAGCTTGCTACAGGCTGTTTTGTTTTGGCTTTTCACGTATTTGTGTATCTGGTCCTCACACTCACACCTCAGCAGCCCAAGGTTCCCCAGGGTTTTCCCACAACCGCTGCCATTCATTATTCTCTTCGGCTATGAGCTAAACATCACTTTTATATACTCCCAGGCCAACCTTTGGTTTTGAGGTAGCTCCAAGGTGTCATCAAGGGAAAGAAAAATGGCAAACAGTCAAATATTTCTGTCTTCACATTCCTTTCTTCCTTCTCTTATTTCTGTCTCTTGCTCCTAACATCCCCCAACATCCCTGCTTTCACTCCGTCCTGGGAGCGAGAGACATACATATTTTCCTTCAGAATGCTGAAATCAAAGAATCTTTTCCAGCACATTCTCCCTGTGGATCAACATGGATATCAAAGAGCAGCGTTTACACATACTCTGCAAACCAAACATAAAAGACCTCCCGCCACTACCAGGTGAGATTAGTGACTGCAGGACTGCCTGCTGATTCCCAAAGAGCCTACATCCCCTACGACTGAAGCTCTCTTGAAACACCTATTTCTTCTCCAGTGATCTCAGAAGGGTCTACACAATATCACAAGACAGTATAGGTACTTCGGTATTTCATTGCAACAGAGGAAATGCCAGCACGAGTACGTGAATCAACAACACATCTCTGCTGACAAAGTACTGCATCAACTAATGCCTTACCTGGGTCAGCTGAGTCATCACTACTGCAGGAGGGTAAAACATTCAGATTAACTAACCTCTTGAACAACGCTGGCCAACAGAAGCTTACCTAACATTGCTATAGTAAAACAAAAACATCTGTTTGAGTTGGAGTAGATATTTTTAACTTTGATTCAAAGAATTCAAGGGATGGAGCCCCTACTGTGAGAGAGGGAAAAATAATCAGCGTAACCTGCCTGGATGCCTCGGTGGACACATCCCTCACAATTTTCCTGTCAGTAGCAAAAGCTTCAGTGGGGAACTGTATCTTCTAGACAGCAAAATCTGTCAGCATCACGGCACAGATCCACTGGAAACTGGGCTCTCCTCAGCCAGCTCCACGGAGCTCCTGGCACCGCATCGCTCCCCGCACCCAGGCCTGAGGGCTCGCAGCAGCTGGACACAGATCCTCCTGCAGTCCCCCTGTGACTGTAGAAGCAGCACAAGCATAACTCCATCAGGGGAACTAACGAGATGTAAATGTATTCCGTCAGAGGTTGATCCAAAGCTCACTGAAGTCAATTATTATTAATGTAATTAGTACTGTATAAGCAGTTCAAGACGTAATTCAAGTCAGGTCTCCAACACGCCAGACTGTGTATATACGCAGAGCAGATTTAAAGGGTTGACAATCTAAATAGGTGTGATAGACAAAAAAAGAAGCGGAGGAAAGAGACATGAGGAGATATAAAAAAGAGCAGATCATTTGCCACAGAATTCAAATCTTATTCCTGCTTTTTGTCTGCCAAATCATGTACCCTTCAGAAGGAATTTTCAGCAAATGTTAAATCAACAATGTGTTCATTACATGGTATTTTAGATCTTTATTTCTGAAGAATTCTGCCTCGTCTTCAATTTTCATTAATTTTACCTCTCCTTTATCAAACATAAGCACACTACTTATTTCACTAACAGTGGATATGTGTTCAGGGTCATTCAAACCCAGCCAACGGCATGACCCTGCAGTTACTGCTGAACAAAACCCACCAGGAGCTTCGCCTTCTTCTCCACTGATAATTAAAAATGACTGAGTCACATTGTGCATTTTCTGCACTCCTACACAGCCTCCTCCAAGGTAACTGGTTTGCTCCAGCATCGCGGCCAGATGCCAATCCACAATAACATCTCTGCGTGCTGGCACCAGCCCAAAGGGATCTTTTTTTTTTTCCTCTTTCAGTGCAGAAGGGAGAGTTTGCATGTGCAGCAGGAGGGGTGAGCAGCAGGCAGCAGGGAGAGGAGCACGGCTGGGCTCAGTGCAAGGAGCTCTCAGCTTTGCACAAGCCCTCTCCCCAGCTCCTGCACCAAGAGCACCCTCTGCTGCTGCACGCCTCCTGCCAAAGGCCCACATGAGGTTGGGGCGTCTGCTGAGCCCTACCTGCAGCACCTCATCGGATGTGCCTGTTACCCCAGCACACAGCAGGCCGGGGCTGGCATCCACCTCATGCTCAGCTTTTATGGGTTGCAAGATGGGAACTGCTCACACCTCCATCCCCAGTTCTGCAAACCTGCTGGTTCCAAAGCCCAAGGATTAAAAACATGGCAGGAAACTTCTTGTTCTTTAAGTCCAGTGAGGGGGCTTTTCCCCTACAGCACAATGCATGGGTGTAGTAGAGAATGTGGACTGCACTGGAACCCTCAGCTACGGCACGGGCTTTATGTGGAAATTTTTGCAACTGCCATTGCCATTAGGCCATATGAATGTAATTATAATATTCCAATAGAAATCATTCAAGTATGTGGTAAACCAAGGGAACATACAAGGGAATGTGTGTAAGATAATCTCTCTATCGTGCACTGCAAGGACACCAGGATTCCTTCCAGAATCCAAGCGTTGCCCACACCTCCCTGCTGCTCCCATGGGAGGACGGCGGTGGCTGGGTGAGCCAGGCTGACAGCAATGGGCACTGCCTGGGTGCTCAGAACTGCCAAGCAGGCAGCTGCGCCGGTGAGGATGACAAAAAGAAGCGATAGGAAGGTATTTTGTAGCTGGAAAAGGCAAGTCAACATGTAAATCCTAGTTAAAATATCTTTATTAGCAGCATTTTAATCACTTGCAAAATCTGGAACGGGATCAAACTAAACATAAGGCAGCAGCTGCTGTAAACAGCCGTTGTTGAAATGGAAAAATGATTAGCACCGAGGGAAGGATGTCAGGCATAACGAGTCTGCGCCGAGTGCTGCTAGAGCCCAGCACCAGGCACTGCCGGGCACTGCTGCCTTCACCCGGAGTCCTCACACCCATCCTCCATCTGCAGGTGGGGATCATGGGCCCCTGTCTGCATTTACCACATTAGAAGGTACATTTCAATTCTGCTTTCAGAAGAGTGAACGATCACATCGAGGTAGGAGCCTTCCTCCTTCGATCATCGCACACCAGAATAACACTGAAAGTCACTTCAACTACTGCAAAATTAGGGTAAGCACCCACCTGAACCCAACCCCAGAGGGGCATGAGCTGCACTCTGGCAGGAGCTGCATGACACCACCTTCCCCCCTGTGAGCAGCAGGCCCTGGCTGCACCTCCCTGTGTGCAGTGGCTGCAGAGCCACAGGACCAGGGCGTTCCGTTCACCCAAAGCAAACCCACGTGCTTCAGAGTGCCAGGAAACAAAAAGGTTTATTTTGCTGTCAAAGCAACATGCATTTTCCAAATGGGAAGAAGCTTTCTATATGTATTTAAATGAATGCAATATTAAGAAGAAGATTTTTATATAGAGGGTGGTGACGCACTGAACAGGTTGCCCAAGGAGGCTGTGGATGCCCCATCCCTGCAGGCATTCAAGGCCAGGCTGGATGTGGCTCTGGGCGGCCTGGTCTGGTGGTTGGTGACCCTGCACATAGTAGGGGGTTGAAACTCAATGGTCATTGTGGTCCTTTTCAATCCAGGCCATTCTATGATATGAAATAAAAATGGGAATGCCATGCTTTGGAAGAGCTTAGGCAAAGTGGCCTTAGGCCCAGGGGCTTCCCTTTCTCCTCAGCACAGGAAACAAATAGCAAATTTCCAGCAAATTCATAAGTAGTTTAGTGTCACAAAAATCAAGGAATTATAAGAATTAATTGGAAGCCACCTACAAATGCTTTGGCCCCTTCTAACTCTCGCCTTTACTGGCAGTGCCTGCTGGCTTAGCTGCCCTGTCACCATGAGTAACCGGGTGTCCCATCAATCCAGGCATCGCTGCCAGATTGCTACAGCCATCCTACTACTGTCCTTAGCATTTCTGAAACAACCATAGTTGTTCTTGCCTGCTTTTAACCATGATCAATACCACAAAAGCCTACAGGGCCACGATGGGGCTCAGGGAGCAGCAGGGCCAGGCCCAGCTCCTGCCTCACAGCAGCTCCAGCCGCACAGCAGCAGCAATGCAGCTTGCCCTCCCTCATTGAAGGCACTTTCCACATTGCGTATGAGTGGGTCCTTTGGCAAAGTGAAGGCGTGAACCAGGAACATTTCTTTGTCTCAGCAGAGACAACTTTGCAGCAGCAGAGTCCAACCCCAATGGAGCACTGGTGCTCACTGTGAACAAAAATCACTGTGACCATAAAGGAATGAGAAACAGATATATTGGTGGGTACTTTTTTGGGTGGTATTAGATTCTCCCTCAATACTTGGCAAGCCAAACAGCTCAGGCAATGGGTGAGAAAGCTACAACACTCTGCCAGTACAAACGTGAATTTGTCATCGTTTTAAGTTAAAAATACTCAATCTGCTTTCACTGCACGTGCCACCACAGCTAGAGAAAAGGTGCAAAATGAACCTCTGACATAACTTTCAGGTTGAACTAGTCTATATAACAGCATTAAATATTCAGTGCACCCTGGAGAGAAGTTCAGATGTATCTGCTGCTCTTTAATGTTGCAGTCTCAGCAGTGTCCCTCCTATACCAGCAGTGCTTACTATTTATTTTATTTCATGTTTTTTTTTATTTTTATTCCATGTTATGCTGATGCATGCACTTTAATTACACACTTAAAAACAACCGGTCCATCTTTCTCGGTCAATCAAAATTATTGACTATGGTTTGGGACACTGCAGGGAGTGCTCGCTGTCCAGTTTGTCAGGAAGGGAGCCACAGCTGGCAGCACAAGAAAGAGCCAACCACTTCCTATGTCCTCATCAGATGCATTTACTGCAGCTTCTGCCCCACTTCTCCCTGCCCTTCAACCTGCCTAAGAAGTGCATAAAATGGTAAATGAGGAATGAGGCAAGTTCTCTTCAACAGATTCAGACTACCACAAGAGCCTCTCCTCTCCTGTCCATCTCCCCCATAGCTTCCCCCTTCATCACAGAATCACACGATATCCCAAGTCAGAAGGGACCCACAGGATCATCAAGTCCAACCCCCAGCTCCACGCAGGACAAGCCTTCCCCATCTCTGCAGCCCTCCTTTGGACTCTCTGATAGCTTTACGTCCTTCTTATGTTGTGGCACCCAAACCTGCACCCAGGGCTGGAGGTGCAGCTGCACAGCACAAAGCAGAGCAGGAAAACCACTTCCCTCACTTCCACAGTTCTGGGCCTGACGAGCCCAGGGTACGGTTGGCCCTTCTGGCTGCCAGGGTACACTGCCAGCTCAGATTCAATTTGCCAGCAACCACAATGTCCAAATCCCTTTTCTCAGGGCTGCTCTCCAGCCCATTGCCCCCCAGTCTGCACGTACAGCCAGGGCTGCTCCACCCCAGGAGCAGAGCCCAGCTCGTGCTCTTCCTCATGCAGATGGGAACCATCCTCACATTTGTCCAGATCTCAGTGCAAGGCCTCTCTACCCACAGAAAAGTCAACACTCCTCCCAGCTTAACATCACCCACAAGTTTACTTCATACAACTGCCAGATCTTTATTGGAAACAACAGTGAAAAGAATCAAGAAAAAGGACCTTAAAATGAAGCCCCGCAGAATCTCACTGGTGACAAGTAGGACAACTGACAGGCCAAAGCCTCCCCTCACACAACACTGCCATGTTTTGGTTGTCAGGGGACATTCTTAGGGTCGCACTGCCAGGGCCTCATGATGTCACGAGGCACGTCCCTGCTGACAGCTATAGATATGGGGACCCTGACAACAGAACACCTGTTGCTGACCGACTTCTGTCGAGGAAACAACCACCTGAGAGCAGGAGCTCAATAAACAGATCCTTCCCTCCCACTGTGGGAACTGTCGTGGGCGTCATCCTCCTCCACCAAAGAAGCAGAGGCTTCTGGAGAGCAGCAGTGAGCCCAAACCAATGAACATAGGCCCACCAAAGAGCGACGTTGAGCCCATGGAGGTGGACCTACTCCAGAGGACAAACCCATGGAGGTGGATCCATCTCCATCAGGCCCAGGCAAGCACTGTAACAACATGCTTGCCTGGAGATGTCGCTATATCCATTGGCGGTACAGCATCTCGATTTCCATCTTGGCGTTGAAGAGTCATCATTCACCAGAGAGCTCCTGGGCCAGCTGCTGCTCTCCAGAACCCCTTCCTCCCCACCCTAATCCTTCCCCAAGACCTCTCACCTCTTCTTCCCCAAGCTCTGAGGGAAAGGGCATGTAAGATATAACAGGATGAAAACAGCAAGGTAGCAAGGTCTTTGGCTTTGGCCCAAAAGGAGCAGACACAGATACAGAAATAAAGGAAAAAAAGCTGCTTACCTTTGGAAGGCCTCGGGTAAAGCAGGGATCTCAGGGAAGAGATGCTCTTACCTCCACTGCCAACCCTAAAATGAGGTCTGGGAAGGGGTGGATCCTGGCTTGAGCCCTTCCACTCTCTCAGGTGCACTGCTTGCACCTGGGCTCCCCTGGGATGGCCCTGCCTTCCCACCAGGTGCTCAATCAGTGCTTCAGGCCATGACTTAGCATTTCCATTACAGGGTAGGACTGGGATTGCTGTCCTCTTTGCTTCTGCACTGACACAACAGAAGTCCAGTCAATGGACACGAGCTCCCTGGGGCCTCCAGGCAAATCCTGAGGAAGTGGGCAGGACTGCGATTGGTGTCCTCTATGCTTCTCCACCAAGACAATGAAAGGAGTCCAGTGGACAGCCCTGAGCTCCCCATGGCCTCCAGGTGAGACCTCAGGAAGAGGGCAGGACTGGGACTGATGTCCTGTCAGCTGCTGTGCTGGGACAATGGGAGGAGCCCCGGAGATGGCACCGAGCTCCTGCAGCCTCCAGGCAGCACCAGAGAAGGTACAGAGGCAGCTTCCATTGCAGAAGCAGAAGACTTTGGTTTGGACAGGAAGGAGGAGTCGTGTTCAGCATGAAGGTCCATTCCAGCTGCTCCATTGGGACTTTTGTGTCAAACCAGGACAATAAACAACTCAAAAGGACAATACCGAATTGTAACAATAACAAAAACTTAAAGCTCTTTTCTAAAGCCAAAGCAGTCAGCGCCCCTCCACTGTTGGCACTCCCGAGTGTGCCCTGGGCCTGCCAGGTCCCCTCCGCTCTCCCCAGAGGGAACGGCTCTGCCCCGCAGGGTGAGGCCCAGCACAGGCCTCAGTGCCAGGGAGGGGCTCGGGCACACAGCAGCCCGGGAGGCTGCGGGCACAGCCTTTGCTCGGTGCCAGGCACAGAGGGCCGAAAAAGGACAGAGGC
This sequence comes from Bambusicola thoracicus, assembly GCA_002909625.1. Taxonomy (NCBI): domain Eukaryota; kingdom Metazoa; phylum Chordata; class Aves; order Galliformes; family Phasianidae; genus Bambusicola; species Bambusicola thoracicus. The sequence continues at coordinate 2,270 of PPHD01019404.1, read as the reverse complement.
ACCGGGCACACTGAGACTTGCCTGAGTGGCATCACGGTCCTCTGAATGCCTTTGCAGTGCAATCTCTGTGCTTTAGAACTGATCTCAAATACAAAACTGGAACTGTGCTGCTCAGGCAATGGGCCCTCCACTCGCCGTTTGGTTCAGTTGGGTTTGCAGAACACAGCCTACAAATACAAGACCAGATATAAAAGTACATTAAAAATGACTGCATAAAATAAAACCCAAAGATGCCACCAGAGAAAATTGAAATGGTGTTTGCTTTAAGCAAATGAAGGGAAAACGTACTGAGAAACATCAGTTTTTAATCACTCCATCCATCATCTCAGCTTCCATTTGCTCTCAAGCACTTCTCTTCCCATGCACTACTCAAATCACTCCTCCTGTCCCCAGAGTGCATAAATTAGTTTCCTTTTTCTGGGTTCTTTATTTCTCAGCCATGTCCCCTTATGAGATTAGGTGATTAGCAGCATGTGTAATTAAAATCAATTTCCCTAGCAGCATTGAAATGAGACCAGGAACATAGAAGGGCATCACACTGAGCCCATGAAGGCCTGAACCTCATTCAGCACACGGGCAAAGCAGAGAGGCTGCAAGCACTGTGTGAGCCATGCCTTGCAGAATACTTTGGATGGGAAGAAGGACTCAAGTTCAGCATGAGAGTCCATTCCAGTTGCTCCACTAGGACCTTGGTTTCTAAACTGGACAATAAACAAGTTAGAAGAACAACACAAATGAATAATACCAATAAAATCTAAAAATGAGGGGAACAAAAAAAGCAAAACCAGTATGTGCCTCTCCAGTTCAGATCCTGCCCCGGGACACGTGTGCCTTCTGTTCTCTCTGGTACAGGAATGACTTCGCCTGTGAGATGAGGGCCCAGCCCAGCAACTTCAATATATTCTAAATGTGTTTGATACTATTAATACTAGCACTATGAAAACTAACAATACTATCTGTTGTTACTAATAATGTACATTTAACAGCACTTTAAATGTTTGAGCAATCTCCCCATGTGATTTTCAGTGATGTTAGGGAGTCTTCAGGCTGGGCAGACCCTTCAGGCATTGTTTGAACAACATCCATTTATACGGCTTACACCAACAGAAAGGTGGTCTTGCAAGAGCAAGACCTGATCTGTCACCACAACTCACACAAGCTATCAGAGCCTCTCACCAGAACACAGGACATCAGTGGGATGATGCTGATCAGCATCAGCTCCAACTATGGCACTTTGGCACCAGGAGATATCCTGCAGTCACAAGAACTGTCCCACTGAGCAAATCCAAAGCACTGTCTAGCCTACTGTTCTCATGCACATGTGCTGGCGTGTCAGAATAGACTGAGCACAGAACTGTAACTGCTCTCACACAGCTTTCATGAAGCTGGGAACCATCTTTCATGCAAAAAAAAAGTAAGAAGGCGAGAGTATATCTAAATCTACACATGGTGTGTCTCACTGGAACAACTTGAAACTTTTTACTAGGATTGGCTAAGGGAAAAATCCACGGTGTCTATTTCTAACTCTTCCAATGGTTCTGATCCATCAGGATCCAATCCAAAATACCCACTGTAGAGCATCAAAATATAACTATTCCAAAACTAAATTATTTGATCTCACTGACTTTCTTTTGCTTCTCTGAAGACAGAGGAGGCTACAGCTAGGATTTACTCTGCAGCATCTCTTAACATCTGAAGAGCTTCTGTTCCCTTCTTCACCATCAGGAAATCACAAGAAATTCCAGCCTCCAAAGGAGCTCTTATCAGTTTGAGTATAAATACATACATGCGTTGTCATCATTCATGTTTGCCATGGTGAGCCTACGTCCGTTCCGTCATCACCCGAACTTAAAACTTTAAGTTGAAAAGTACTACTGCAGGCTTGAGGAGTGTCTCCACGGTAATAAACTATTAGTTTTGTCTGAGACAAGAGGAAAAAAGCATTGTTTAGTATCTTTCATTTCCATAAGGGGGAGCCTGTGCATAGAGGATTACTGGCTGGTGACTCCAGCCCCAGAGAATTTACAATTACGGCTCTGTGCGACCTGCTCTGGTGCCAGTCCCTGCCTGGGACAGGGCACACAAGTTCAGCATCAGTGTCGGGGCAGCCACGCTCAGGAGATGCTGTACTGTAAGGGTGGGAAGGGAATGTTACAGCGTTAATCCGAACTATACAACCCACACAAGTGTGACTTCTATGACCTAACTATATCAGTGGAAGGTTAATGGTTTTATTTAACTGACGTGCAAGTGATACCACGCATGCAAAC
>PPHD01019402.1:0-14118 GCA_002909625.1 Bambusicola thoracicus | reverse complement strand
GCTTAAGTAGTTCGTCTTTCATCAGATATTGCCTACTATTCTAGAGATGCACACATATATACTTACTTAAAACATCAGTGGTGATTTCCAGTAGTATTGACTAAGTGGTACTTGTGTTTTGGCTTTTGTTTTACATGGTGCAATCTTTGTAGAGCAATCTATAAAAAACATAGGAAGAGAAGATGCAGAAGATTTAGTTTTGCAACCTTTCTTTGTCAACAGTTGTTTGCTTCTTTCTGTTTGTTTGTTTGTATACTCCTATCTTCCTAATATGATATATGTGTATTCCTGCTATCGTGAAGTTTCTTTACAGATTGTGGGAAGTAGTGGATTTAACCTGGATAAACAGAGAAGATAAATAAAATCCCTAAAAATTGTATTCCTCTTAAAATGTGTGTTCAGAAATAATCAATGATAATAAATAGTATTCTAGTGTGTTTATTATCTTAATTGTACTCCTAGGAATCATTTTTCAAGAAGTTCGATTGCTGCTGGGGGTCAGAAAGGAAAATCTTACTACACAATTACATTCACAGTGACTTTTCAACATAAAGATGATGTCTGCTACTTTGCTTACCATTATCCGTATACGTACTCAACATTAAAGGTGAGAAGATTATGATGTATTACATAAAAATCTATATTTTTGGACAATATCATACATGAGCATTTATTAGTGAATTTTTACTTCTTTCTGTAAAGTTCAAAATGCTGAGAGATTAAAATTGAGAATGTTTATAAAATATTAATATTTAGACTGGCAGGCAGTGAGTGTTATTCTAAGAAACAGTAGCTTAGCAAAAATGAAAAAAAATATATTACTTTCAGACTAAGAGGTTTTCCTGAGAATAATAAATCATAATTGACTGGAAAACTAAACAGAACCCAGCTGAGGGACTCAAGCATTTCTGCCCAGATTGATGGATTTGGCTGCAGATGACCTGTTTGCACATTCAGTCAGTAATATCAAAGCTGAGTGTGTAACCCTGAGAGACAAACAGACACCCACACACCAGTATGGAACAGACTGGCACTTGCATATAACATTCTACCAAAACTTGCCTAAATCCCAAGTTTGGGCTCTTAAATCCCTTACCTTCAGCTGGTAAAGACTGCTGTAGCAGTGCAGACATCGTCCTCCACTAGATTCACAAGCATACGTACATTTGTCAGGTGCTGCCATGGAAAACCTGCCATCTGTCCATGCACTACTCCAGGGTTCTGGTCCCTCTTGCCCACTATACAGACCTTCTACTTGGAGGCGAGTGCAACTGGATGCTTTCTAGCACACGAATGCACACACAGCATAATCATTGCAGTTCCTCCCACCTACCAACGTGTGTGTGCCCACCTGATCACCCTGCCCAGCCTGCGTACTGAAACTCATTGGCTAGTCCAGCTAGCACTTACTGAAGCTTTGCTGTAGTTTTCCAGGCTGATTAGTTAGTGTCTGGGGACTTTTGATCTTTGGCATTGTTTGTGTTATATCTTATCTACTTTGTTTATCTCTTTTGTTACTGATTTTTGGGTCAACTGTTAGTTGTTATCTTCTTCTGCCCTGGAAACATCTTCAATTACATAACTTAAACGAAGCAGAGGTGCTCGCCTTCCATGTACCCTTAAAGTATCATTTAGAAGGAAATGAAGAAGCTTATTTTTTATGCCTTCTTCCTCAAAACAGTTGAAGAAATAGGCTATATAACGAAAAGTATTCAGTTTGTTAGATATACAGAGAGTGGTATTTGATATTCAAAGTTATAATGGAAAATTTAACATTGTTTACAAAGATAAAAAAAAGAAACAGAACATGGAATAGACTGTCGTAAGTGATTGCAAAAGATTTGATGTATCTTTTTTCATTATATCTGTGATGAAGATGCATCTTCAGAAGTTGGAATCTATGCATGACCCTCAACAGATATATTTTCGGCAAGATGCTCTCTGTGAGACTCTGGGTGGCAACATTTGTCCCATAGTCACTATTACAGCTGTGCCAGAATCGAATTACTATGAACATATCTGTCAATTCAGTAAGTATGATTTTTCTTTCTCAGCAACTGAAAATAATGTAGAAAATGTGTGGAAAATAAGTGGAGTGTTAACTATTGTGCATTGTAAAAATAGTAATCTAAAAAAAAAAAAAAAAAAAAAAAAAGAAAGCATTAATGTATCACATGAAAGGGGGTTAATGTCCAGCCTTAGTTTTATATTTAAAAATTCTTCTCGTAGTCCAATAAGAATATTTATAAGTGACTTCTTTCAAGTATTACATCAGTTGATAGGTCAGAATATTTGCTTGTCAAAAAGAAAATACTTCCTGGAGCCAAATTGATAGCCATATCTAAGCTATTTTTGATTTGAACTGAACTTGCTCAGCATTCCTGAAACTTTTATTCTCTGCTGAGAGGAAAAAAACAAAAAGATACTAAACTTATCATATCATAATCACTGGCTCAAGCTAGTTATGCTCATATCTGGGATTGAATTTAAAGCTGTACTGTGAGACTTCAGTAATTAGCAGTCCATATAGCAATATTCTGGTAAGCTATATTAAGCATTCCCCATTTGTTTGAACATTCTGAGAAAGAACTCCCAAATAATCTATTTTACACAGTAATAAATGAAGTAGGCTATTGCCTGATTTCAGTAAACAGGGTGATTAATCATCTTGTTTTGCAACTTCTCTGCACGCTTCTTTTAGGGAATCGTCCTTATATTTTCCTATCTGCTCGTGTGCATCCTGGAGAAACTAACGCAAGCTGGGTTATGAAAGGAACACTGGACTATCTTATGAGTAATAACCCAAGTGCCCAAAGTTTACGCGAATCTTACATTTTCAAAATTATTCCCATGCTAAATCCAGATGGTGTCATCAATGGGAAGTAAGCATAAGTTTTTACTCACAAATAATTTAATCTATAATACTTAGTCTTTGCATCTGAAATTTAAAAGTAAAATATCTCAATTAATCCCCAAGCCATGCAAAAATTAATTACGAGAAAATCACATGATTGCTAGACCTTGCTTTTCATTTTTTTGTTTCCCCTTTTTTGGCTTTAGAGGCAGGTGCAGTTATTTCATGAATTCAAAAATTTTAAGAAGTATTTTCAGTTAATTATGGGTGAGTGCCATCTCTTAATGATTTGGAATTAGTTTATCTCTCATGGCCAAACCAATTATAGATTTGAATACAACCTTATTGTTAGGAATAATAGGAAAAGATATATAGGAAATTATATAGGAAAAGATATGAATATAACTGAACATTTGAAATTAAATAATTCAGACTGTAATTAGAAATCAAACACAGAGTCAACTGAGAAATCTGTCCCATCAGACATAGTGTAAAGACCAATATACATTAGGTAAGTGTAAAAATATAAATATCTGCTATTTGAGAAGTTACTGGTGAAAGTTTGCTTCAGTTTCATCAGTGTGCAGGCAAGATTACAGTATACTTCATATAATAAGTGATTTATTTTTATATTTTCTGTAACATAACTTGGAAGGAAAAACAAAAATACCTCAAAATTTTCTATTAATTGCTATGTCAGAAAACTGAAAATTGTTTCTTGCCAAACTCTTCCAGAGGGGTTTGTAGTGACAAGGAAAACTTGAGGTAAGAAGGGAGTCATACTGAAAATTGACAAGGTAATGCAAATATAGTACAACTTGTGTTTTTCATCCCCCAACCCCTAACAGCCACCGTTGCTCTTTAAGCGGAGAAGATTTAAACAGACAGTGGCAAAATCCAAATCCAGATCTGCATCCCACAATTTACCATGCTAAAGGTTTACTGCAATATATGGCTGCTATAAAACGCTTACCTCTGGTGAGTATATCTGCATAAGCAATCTCAGAATCTTTCAAAGTTTGTCTGTATAGCTGTTCTGTTAAATAAACATTGTAATAGGATTTTGTATGCTGTATCAAACTTTAAAAATTGACTTGGTGAACTAGTCTGGAAACTTTTAACTCTGAATCTGTTTTTGTTGCTAGAGGGTCAAACATTTCTTAGGAACTTTTTCTTTACAATGCGCGAGTATATAAGGAGTTTTGTTCCTAATTTTTTTTGAAACATTCAACAGTGAAAATGTAAATGTAATAAAAGGATAAAGATTTTTAAATTTGACGTTCCTTGACTTTATTTTGACGTATGATTAATTGCAGGTTTACTGCGATTATCATGGTCACTCTCGTAAAAAGAATGTATTTATGTATGGCTGCAGCATCCAAGAGACAATGTGGCACACAAATGTTAATACTGCCTCTTGTGATCTAATGGAAGACCCTGGTTACAGAGTAAGTTTGATACTCATACCTTTTTCAACTGGCATGAGTTTGGAATAATTTCCTAATTTTATTCTGATCACACAGAGACTTAGTAGTATCAGACTTATTTAGAATTATCACTTTTTAGTCCATCCGCTTATGTAAAAATATTTTGACAGCTTTAAATATCATTTTTATGCTAATATGGGATTTACTGTTAGCAAATGCTTTGTTTGTTTGTTTTTAAATCAGCATTGTGTGCTTTTTCTGCTCGATGCCATCTAGCAAATGCATGAAAAAACATGTTTTTATGTATTTATAATTAAAAATAATTTAAGTATGGCAAATAATATTGCAGTGTAAAGAAAATATGCAAAATACAGAAATACTTATTTTTGTATAAGGAAAAAGGCAAGATTTGTGTTGAAAACATACAGTTACGGCACATGCCCCTAATACATAAACATAATCAACTCATGCAAGCAACATCTCTTGAATGGTATAAGCTTTTAATAATTCCTAAAATAAGATTCAAGGAATTATGTGATAATTTTCTTCTGCATAGCTCCATTGCCGCCTTGTGGCAACTGCAAATCTGTACAACTAATAGTGTCCAAAACACTTAGGTTTTCTGAGGAGATGCAGACAGAAAGGACATACGGGTGGTGTGATGGTTGGAGGCTGCCCTGGGTACAGCAGTCATTAACTGATAAGAGTTCTAGATCTCCACTGAAGTAAAGAAAGCGGTATGCAGAAATGCTGCATTGGATTTCCAGATGGCAGAGTCTGGCCTAATTTGAGACCTGTTTGCTAGAATCCCTTTCAGAACAGTACCAAATGGCAAAGGAGTCCTGGAAGGCTGCTGCTTCTTCAAGGAATGAGTGTTTAAAGGCATGTTCAGTTTAGGGCTCCTTACTACAAGAAGGATATAGACTTGCTGGAATGTATTCAGAGAAGAACAAAACTTGTGAAGGAGCTAGGAGACAAGACATATGTGACTGAGGGCACTGGGGTTGTTCAGTCTGAAGAAAAAGAGGGGGAGGGGAGACCTGACCACTCTCTGCAACCTGCCTGAAAGGAGCTTGCAGTTATGTGGGCGTCAGTCTCTTCTCTTAAGTGATAAGTGATAGGATCCAAGAAAATGGTCTCCAGTTGCACCTGGTGTATTCAGTGAAAAACTTCTCCAATGGAGATGGTGGTCAAGCACTGGAACAGGCTTCCAGAGGAAGTGGTAGATTTGCTATCCCTTTTAGTTAAGAGACATTGAATGTGGCACTAAGGATAATGGGACTTAGTATTTAGCAATAGGACTTGGTAGGTCAGGTTGATGTTTAGATTTGGTGACCTTAAAGGTCTTTTCCAATCTATGTGATACTTTGATTTTTCTCTGTCTTGTGAACATTTTTCTTGAACTTTGCTTCACAGTCACACAGGTCACACAGTTAAGTGTGTGTTTAGTGCATTACTTAATATAGATGGATTTTATGCATTAGTAAAATGGTGTCTGTTAGGTCAGAAAATTAGATTGTTGAAACAGCATGAAGTCTGAATTCTACTTTCTGAACTATATGGTTTATGTAGTGCGCTTAATTTGAGCAAAATCATCTGGGTGAATTAGAAAAAGATGGTGGTCACCTGAAAAATTAATGTTTCTTATGCACAACTAATATTTCATTTTAGCAATAGGATTTAAACAATAGGAAATGATAAATCTATTGTCATTTTGAACCTATCGGGTGTGAGCCTTCTTGCTTAAGCTACAAGAAGCTTTGTGCTTGCAGGATCTCATCGTGGTTGGGGATTTCAACCACCTAGATGTCTTCTGGGAAAGCCAATAAGGCATGAAATCCAGGAGACCCCTGGAGCTTGTTGCAGTAACTTCCTGATACAAATGTTGAAGATATGAACCAGTGTTACTGGACTTGGTCCTCACCAATGTGGAAGAGATCATTAAAGAGATTAAGATTTGAGGCTGTCTGGGGTGTAGCAAATATGGCCTTATTGAATTAGTGATCTTGAGGACTGTGGGCCTGAGAAACTTCAGACTTCTTAAGGAATTAGCGGATGGTATTCCCTGGGAAACTGTCCTTAGGGATATTGGAGCTTTTAAAGTGTGTGAGTGAGCCTCCTCTAGTATAAGAAGTCAAGCAGAGGAGACAGGAAAACAGCATGGCTGAGCAAGGACCTGCTGATTAAACAGTGGGAAAAGAAGGAAAAGTACAGACAATGGAAGCAGGGAGGGGCGGCCTGAGAAGAGTACTGGGATTCTGTATGGGCATACAGAAGTGTGATCAGGAAAGCCGAGGTGGAACTGAACTTGGTAAGGGATGTGAAAAATAACAAAAAGTGTTTCTATAGGTACATTTGCTAGAAGAGACAGGCCAGAGTGTTCCTCTCTGATAAATGAGAATGGAAAGCAGACTACAACAGGCTGAAGGCTGAAGTGCTCAGTGAGTTCTTTGCCTCAGTCTCTGCTGGCAGCTAGGCTTTTCACGTCTTTCATGTTCCTGAACCTCTACGTAGGGGTCAGATGTGCAAAATACCCTCACTGTAAGATCATATCAAGTCAGAGAGTGCCTCATGAGATTGAACATGTGCATGTCTATGGGACCTGATTACTTGCATCCCAGGGTCTGAGGAAACTGTCTGATGTTGTTGCCAAGCCACTTTCCATCATATTTGAAAAATGATGGCTATTAGGAGAAGTACATGGTGACTGGAGAAAGGGAAACATCACTCCTATTTTTAAGAAGAGGAGAAAGAAAGACCCAGGGAGCTATAGGCCAGTGAACATCAAATCTGTGCCTGGGGACATCATGGAGCAGATATTCCTGAAAGCTATGTTAAAGTATGCACAGAACAAAGAGTTGATATGAGACAGCCAGTATGGCTTCTCCAGGGGCAAACTGTGTCTGACTGATCTGGTAGCCTTCTATGTTGAAGTGATGGCATTAGTAGACAAAGTAAGGGCAACTGGTGTCAGGCACCTGGGCTTATGCAAGGGCTTTGACATGTCCCATACCACCTTCTGATTTCTAAATTGGAAAGATACAGATTTGAAGTCTGGACTATTCAACTGAATTGGTTGGAAGGTCACAGCCAGAGGGTTGTGTTTAATCTTCTGTGTAGCTTCAAAGGAGTAGTGGCCAGCAGAGTGAGGGAGGTGATCATCTCCTCTGCTTTGCCCTTGTGAGGCCCCACCTGGAGAACTGTGTCCAGACCTGACTCTCCCAGTACAAGAAAGATGTGGAGCTGTTGGATGAGATTGAGAGAAGGCCACAAAGATGATCAGAGGCCAGGAGCATCTCTCTTACGAAGATATACTGAGGGAGATGGATTTGTTTAGCTTGGAGAAGGGAAGGCTCCAGGGAGATTATAGCCTTCCAGTAGTGAAAGTTGCTTATAAACAGGAGGGGGACCAACTTTCTACACTGTTTAATAGGGGTAGAAGAAGAGAGAATGATTTTAAACTGAAAGATGGGGGATTTAGATTAGGTATTAGGAGGAAGCACTTTACTCAGAGTGTAGTAAGGCACAGGAACAGGTTGTCCAATGAAGTTATGGATGCCTCCACAAGCATAGATTGGATGGGGTCCTGGACAGCCTGATCCCAGTGGGTGGCAATCTGGCCCATGTCAGGAGAGTTGGAAATGGATGATCTTTAAGGTCCCTTCCCATACGAGCCATTCTGTGATTCTGTGGAATGGTTTAAACAATTCCAGCTGGTGCAATATTATTATTTGTCTGTTAAATCTAACTGTGGCCAAATTTTCTAATGGCAATTTGCAATTGAATATTTTCCCCTGTCTCCCTTTTATAAATGAAACAAGATAATCAAGATCTCTTTCAAATTACTCTCCTGCAGGTACTCCCAAAGATCTTGAGTCAAACTGCCCCAGCGTTCTGTATGAGCAGCTGCAGCTTTGTAGTGGAAAAGTCCAAGGAGTCAACAGCACGAGTTGTTGTCTGGAGGGAGATAGGAGTACAAAGGAGTTACACAATGGAAAGCACATTGTGTGGATGTGACCAGGGCAAATATAAGGTAAGAAAGTATATAAGTTAAACTGTTCTTGCTTATAATTCCCACCATTTGCATTGGTATCTTTTTCTATAGACCTGCTTGCTTGCTTGTTTGCCTTAGACTTTTAAAACTGCTCTAAGACCTCTGTGTACTCTAATGTAAATTGAAATTAAATTGGCTGCATAACAGTCTCTGTCACTAAAAACACATCATTGTATGCTATGCTTATTGGCTGATTTAACAAGCTTATTTATTCCTTATAGCACATATGAATGCATGTAATTAAAAATTTTAGATACCTGTTCTTTCTAGTAGATTATTAAGATTGGATGGTGATAAATACCAATAGTAAAATAAATTTTTTCTTTACATGTAGCAATTTTAGAGCTTACCACTGCAGTGGTTCTTCAGCAAGTATGTAGTAAGGTCCCATACAGAATTTTTCTGTGTGGCTGTAGAAAAAAGTTTATAAAGTAAAACAATCTCATATTGATTTACTGGTGCTACTAAATATCTGTCTTTAGGTAAACTCATTATAGTTGTTTAGCTTCTCAAATTGGAACTTGTCTTCAAGTTTTGTCCTTCAAAAGAATTAATAGGGCTGCGTGTTTGAGAAACAATAGGTGACTGTGGTGGTTGTTTCTCACTAGCAGAGAGCTTACTTCGCAAGGAAGACCTTTCTAGATAAATAACAAATAAAGAGAAATAAAGAACCCTAATATCATATCTTTAGTTTCTGTCACTGTGTTGTATTTAGCTGCAAATTGAAGAAAGTTTTTAAAGTGAATGTTCAGAGAAAAAGTCACAATTTCCTCCGCTTCAAAATAGAGATAAGAATTATCAATTAGGAAAAAATGGCCAGAATTCAAAAATAATGTGATTCGCAAGAAAAGAAACCATAAGTTTAGGACAGGAGAGGGGAAAAAGTGGTTTAACAAGGAATATTAATGTATATTCCAATACCCATGCTTATCTCTCCAGACATCAGAAAGACAGATATTTTGGCATGAATTTTAGTGGGTCTGTAACTACTGAATGAGTGAGTTAATTTTCTCAATTAACAATAGAAGCATTCCTGTTATTATCAGAGTATTCCTTTATAATTTCAGTTGTTCATCAGATGATGACATTATGGAGCATTAAAAAACAACCTATCCAAATAACTTACTTTGAAACTTTTGGAATATTCTTACAAACATCAACACTCATGGCCTTTGCAGCATTGCAATAGAAAGTTCATAAGAAAGATGAACTGAGTTACTTTACGGACAAACTTTTAAGATGCTTGGGCTGCAAAGCTCTTCTTCTGTAAGGGAGGAAAAAATGATTGCATTCCACGGAAAAATCACTTTCTCAAACGGGAACATCCTCCTCCCTTGTGATAAACAAGTTGACGAGATTGAATTGCTCTTCTGTCACTTAGTTCACTTGAAATCAAACAGTTTGTGAGGTCTCAGTCATCCTTTGAACATACAAGAAGAACCTTCTTTTCTTTTTATTTACTGTGTTACTGCTCTGGTTTACTAAGGAAGTATGTCTGAAAAGCTGAAGCTACTAGACAGAATGAGAAAAACAACATTTCTTCAAAGAGATGAAGAGACTGAGATTTTTTTTTTCTATGGACAGAGTAAGGCTAACATTTCTGTGAATGAACACATGGTATAAATTGGTTGACATGTTTCATGATGTGTTATTTCAAAACACAAAAGGAGTTAAACTATAGAAATTCCCTTTCTACCTGCTTGCCACCCTGAAGGATGTGAGAGTTCCAATCTGACAAATTGTGTATTGTGTAGAAGTCTGAAGAACTTTTCTCTTCTTCTGGCTTACTGTTATCACAGAATTTTATTAAGCCATGAAGATTACTCAAAAGTTATGTTCTTTTGGAAAGAAATGGTGAGTCTGCTGAAGATGGATGTCAATTTTTTTATTTTTTTTTTTTAATATTTTTCATTTTCCTCAGTGGTGATGCTATGCTGCTTCCAGTTTGGAAGGAAATAAGCTGTTCAGCTGAAGTTCTTACCTGGATTTAGGATCATCTGTGACAGAATTTTCTCTGGAAGCAATCTTGCTTCAACTGCCAGTGTGTTGTTCTTGTAACACATTGAGAGTTACTGCTGCAAATATTGCCTGGTCATCTCTGATTCAATATGTAAAAGCCAAAAGTTGAGATGAGGCAGTGCTCAAAGGCATATGGATGATAATTAAGATGCTAGATACAAGGAAAATTTCTTCTGTAACTCAAATAACATGAAAGCTGATCATTAACTGAATTAGGAAATCCATGCCTTTCAAGTTTGGAGTGTAATAAGTTTGGTAGTATGATGTAATTTTTAACTTCACCAAGAAGGCTTTTCCACTTGGAAATTTTACGATGCACAGAAAAGAAAGAATTTACCATGATCTCTAGACTTTGAGTTCTGAAAAATGATCAGATCTTTGTAGTCTCTACTGAATTTAAAGAACAATATAAAGTTTTACTGTCCAAATGACTTCTCCAAATCTTAGTATGACTGTTTTCGATCTTTTAAATACATATGACAAGAGGATACTTCTCAACTTGATATGGAAGTCTGTTGAGCCTTTGTTTTGCATCTTTGTCCTCATACATCAGAGATCATTGATGAGAAGAGCTAGTCAGATGAAGGCATTTGCGTGATGTACTTAGTACTTCAACTGGCAGTATGAAGTACTACTGTCCAAAAGGATGACAACTGTGTAAAATATAAAGAAAGAAGAACGAAATTCTATGCAAGTTAAAAACAAAAAGCTACCTTGAGGTGGCCAAGCTTGTGTTTAAAAGCAGTGTTTGTAACACTTAAGGTACATCATTAGGCCACAGTTGAAGGTGTTAGAGTAGTAGACAAATGTATTCATAAGATCAAGAGTATAAACAGTGCTTCAGTGGAGATGAACTTTATCTCAGTTCCTTAGTGCAACTGTTTATCATTTCCTGAAATAAACTTTGAGTATCTCATTTCTTGGAAAGTAAGAGAATTGTCTGATGAAATGTCAAGAACGGATTAAGAAGTTTTATTTTTGGCAGCTCTGTCATTGCCTTCTCCATTACTCAAAGAAATGACAAAAGCAGGTCCAGACTCTGGTTTAGGCTTCTACTGCAGTTCAGATTGCTGTACAAGTGTTTCACAGATATGTATCTCTCATCTGATCCAGTTTAGTCTCTTACTTATATCCTGTTCCTGTAGTGCTGAAAATAGCAGCCATGAAACACGCACACGCTATTTATCTTTCTAACAATTGTCTTTGCACTTTATTTCATACTGTGCTCTTGTCCTTCTTCAACTTGGACTCACTCCTCTTATACTGCCTATAAGGAGCCTGCCAACTAACTGTACATTCTTTGGCAACAGATAGACAATGGTTGGAAAAGTTTCTGAACATCAAGTTTTGCATATTAGTAATCTGCGTAACAGTGAGATTACTGTTACCCTTCTCCTTCCTCTTCTGCATACTTGTTGCCTCTTGTCCTTAATGTTATTTTAATCTCTTTGGGGCAGGGACTGTGTCTTCCTGTGATTAGCGTAGTGGAGCCCCAGCTATGATTGGGGTCTTCGAATGATACTGACATGCAAACAAATACAAAACAAAAATAAAAATTTGGCCTCTGTGGATAAGGTACTGCATTGGGAGTGAGGAGAACTGATTTCTGTTCCCAGCGGGGTCAGTGACATGCTGTGAGACACTGTGCAAATCGCTTCAACCCTCTCTGCCTCCATTTCTCCATCAGTAAAATGAGGATAATTCTTCCTTTATTAATAAAGTGCTTTGAAACCTACAGCACAAAAGCATTATAAAAGAGGTAAGTAGTATTACTATTAACAATAATACTTAGTATCCAACTCTTGTTCACTGCTTTCAGGTTTCTGTACCATTTGACTGGAGGATGACAATTTATAGAATAGTGGTATTGCTTTAGTTTTCTTGCTAGTATAAAGCACTTTTTAAATGAAAACTACTGATAAAAAGACAAGCTGCAAGAAAAGTTAAGTCAACTTTTCCATTTATAAAGTTTGCAATTTTTCAAAGCAGAATTACATGAAGAATGTTCAGAATCTACCAATTAGCAATAAAATTCTTCTGAACCTTGCATTTTGTAGTATAGCATCAGTGTGGCAATGTGCAAAGCTTGTGTGTGTGTGTGTGTATGTTTGCCTGTTCTAGCTTTTAGGAAAAAAAATATACTCTGTTCTTTGTCTTTAATACATTTTCCTGCTGGACAGCTTAGCTTGCCACTGGTTCCTGGTTCTTCTGCTCTTATGCTTATTTTGTCAAAGCATCTTTTTAACTACCCTTTTCCTTGAGAGGATTAGAAGATACAAACTAAACTCTTAAAATTCTCCTGAGATAAAGAAGGGAAGACTGAGTGAGATTGTGACAGTTAATGTGTTATCATGAATATGGTTCAGTACTGACTAATTCAGTAATTATTGAGGGCCAGTCTGTAGTATCATTATCTTTTCATAGAATAGTTAATGTTAGAGGTACTCTTCCTTACATAATACACTGCTCACCAAATTAGATATATGTAATCTGATGGGAGACTTTGTCGCTTATATAATATTGGAGAATAATACATGAATTCTACTTCTTAAATACTTTTCACTCTTGACTGGCTATCTCATTCAAGTTAGAAATAAACTATGACTTTTGATATTTCTTTTAAATATTTATATCTTTAGTTACTAAATGGGTGAATAAATTCTTTCAAAATTAACAAATGTAACCCTTATAGGAGGAGAAGAGAGACTTGTTCATGTCGAGGAGTAATAGTATTGTTTTAGATTGTCTAATTTATTTCTTAGAACATATTGATGAAATTGCTCACAGATGCAGTATGAATTTATTCATTTTTAAAGGACTTTCTGAAGAATCCTGTATTTAACATCTTAGTTATTTGAAATTCTTTTTTAAAATTCTGTCTCAGGTTTTATAAATAATTTAGACTTTTAAACTTGGACATGATCTCTCCTCTCTCCTCTTAGTACTGGGTAGAGTTCTGTGAATATTGATGTGCTAGAAATGTTAAACAGGAGGCTCTGAAGAAACATGGAAGTGTCCAGAAATGGCTGTTCTCCCTTAGGAGACTCAATTTGTTATCCTTTGTTCTGTTTGTTTCTTGCTAAGTGTTTATACTGCAGTTCTTAAATGTATTATTGTAAATAGTAATTTCGCTGTATGTGTGCATCCATCTGCAGGTACCTATTTTTAAATCTTATTTTTAAATTAGGGATTGCAAATAGGGACAAAAGAACTGGAGGAAATGGGAGCCAAATTCTGTGTTGGCTTACTGCGTTTAAAAAGAATGACTTCACCTTTGGAATACAATCTGCCTTCTGGTCTGCTGGATATTGAAAATGAGCTGATTGAGTCAAGCTGTAAAGTGACAAGGTAGTACACATTTGTTATATTTTAATTTTTTCAGGAAAAGATCACTTTCTCAAAGGAAGTAGAGATTCTCTCAAAAAAGTTCTTCCACACATCAGAAAGAATGATGATCTGCTGTGACATGATAGTTCTTCAATATACTCACATTGCTGTTACACTACCTTGTTAATTCAACTGCTTCAAACTTCCAAAGAAAGTAGTAATACACAGCTAGATTACTTGTTAAGTTTGTTGCTGGTATAAATTTTAAAGTAATGAAGGTGTTATTACATAGAGTAAAACACTAAGTCTCAACTGTCTCTTCCTGACAGTATTTTTTTTTTTATTTCTGGTTACAGTATTAAAAATTTATTTGGACAGACTTAAACTATATAAGTTGAATGTCACCTTGGGAGCTGAAAGTTTTTCTTCTATTTCCC
>PPHD01019401.1:0-14119 GCA_002909625.1 Bambusicola thoracicus | reverse complement strand
TGGACAACATATTAATTGCAGTTGACTTTAGCAGTTAAACTTGTTAAACTCTTTAAAAGATAAGTACTGAGAGAGAAGAACACTGCTTGGGCAATATAATCAGGGGTTCCATTATTGGATAATCATAGAACAGTTGATGACTGATTAGATTCTTTAGTTGATTAGAAATAGCAATGTAACTACCATGTTCCAATTTCACCGCATGAGGCTAACAATTGCAAAACTACGCTGTTCATTTCTAGTTTGGCGGAGTTATGGGCAGGGCGCTTTGTCCATTATATTTATTCTACTTTCATGTGAAGCATTTTGATTTTGCAGTTCTCATTTAGACAGCTTCTTTCTTGCAGCAGAATTAGATGTTCTCAGCTCTGTAATTCTGTCTAACCAAACTAGTAGTGGTCAGCGTGAATGTTAGCTCTCTTAAATTCTCTAGAGATGGTGTTTTCTTTTTCAGATACACTAAGAGTAGAGGGCTCTGGTGTGTAGTACTTTTTTCTAATGCTGGCATATGAATAAGGTGAGAGGGGAAAATGAAGAGGTTAGTTGTATAATGTCTAGGTGGCAGTTCTCAAACTACATTTGTCATCAGGCAAGACTACGGTGGATTTGCTTTTTATGTGGTCTTAGTTCGGATTTGTCTCTTTGTTCAGTTGGTGACTTTGAAATTGCTTAATGATTACAGTGAATTAAGTGAAATTATTCAAACAGCATGCAATGCTGGAAAAAAAGATGTCAACCCTCTGGAGAAATACCTGTAAGTGCTAAGGAAACTTTTTTTCTAAGAAACGGGAACTTTGCTGTTTCTGCCTTTCAGTTCCCATGCTTTCTTGGTCAGTTTGCTAACATGTGATGTTCTTTATTAAGTGTAGATGCTTCTTGTAGGTTTCTTGTTGATATGTTAGTAATGGCATCTGTGCAGATCAGTCAGGTTATCTCTAAGTTGCGTATTAAAAGTGCAGAGTGAATAGTGATAGCCAGCATCTCAAAATGTTTAATTTGTTCTGGAAGTCTTATCTAAATGATAATAGGAATTAACAGTTCATTTGTGGAAGCAAAATATAGGTGTTCTTGTTGTCTATTTTTGCTTTCAAGTGTGTATCCTTATTTGTTTCCACTGCTTTTAATGTTGCTATTTTGCATGTTTTGTGCATTGCAGTTGCTTTAGCAGCTTACATGTATAGGGAGAACAGCGTGTAGCATGTTGTGCATGCCCATAGCTTTTAGTTGCATTTGAAGATATATTACTTCTGATTTGAAATTGATTTCTCAGTAACTCCCGCTTTTGTAAATATCGGGCCTCTTCGCTTTGTCTGCAACTTTAAACAATGGCTTGCTTTCCTCCCTTCCGCAGTACAAGTTTTTACTTGCACTAGAATAAAGTGTTTATTTCTTAAAGATTTAACAGAGGCTTTGGATGAAGATGCAGACCCCACAAAATCTGCACTGTCTGCAGTTGCAACTTTGGCAGCTGCATGGCCCCAGTTACATCAGGGTATGTGTGGGTTTCACTTCTTGTTTTGTTACTGTTATTGTTTTACTCTGTATTTTAAAGCACGCGTTTTATATTTATATGTGCGTAGATGTCTATATAAAATAACTGTTTATTCTTCTTAACTGTAGGGTGCAATTTGAAAAACTTGGATCTCGATAGCTGCACACTTTCTGAGATTCTCAGACTTCACATTCTAGCATCAGGTGCTGATGTAACGTCAGCCAATGCGAAATACCGCTACCAGAAACGAGGAGGGTTTGATGCTACTGATGATGCTTGCATGGAGCTGCGATTAAGCAATCCTGGGCTCTTGAAGAAACTTTCAAGTACCTCGGTGTATGACTTGTTGCCAGGTAATGAAAGATGATAAATGTTAGAGATTACTTGACTGCCTGTCAGGTAGTTTTGTCAAAATTATTTAGTGCATCTTTATAAAAGAGGAGGGGTGTTCATGAGTTGTGTAATGAAATATAAATGTTGTTCTGAATTTTATTAGGAGAAAAGATGAAGATTCTTCATGCTCTCTGTGGGAAACTTCTGACTTTGGTCTCCACTCGAGATTTCATTGAGGACTCTGTTGATGTACTGCGACAGGCAAAACAGGAGTTCAGAGAATTAAAGGCAGAACAGCATCGCAAAGAACGGGAGGCAGCAGCAGCAAGGTAGAACTAGGATACAGGAAACTAAACGTTATTGACACAAATTAGGCTAATTCCGCAGTTGCAGAAGGCGTATGAGAAACACTAAAATCATTTGTATTTTAGACTGTGTTCATGAGACCGTGGAGAGTAGTGAATGTTTGTTGTGCTTAGCATTGTGCTTTTCATGTAATTGTTATTTTTAGATGATGTCTGTAAAGGAGAAACAATGTGGCTGGATCAGATACTAGATTAATTGCCGTTGATTTTCTGTGTTCTTACCGCTGCTAGGATACGTAAGAGGAAGGAAGAGAGGTTGAAAGAACAAGAGTTAAAAATGAAAGAGAAACAAGAAAAGCTGAAGGAAGAAGAGCAAAGAAATCCTGCTGTGGAAGTATCTGTTGGGTATGACATGTGGTATTATTAGTGTTTTTTCAACCTAGTATTGTAGAATTAAAAATAAAATTGCTTTCATAAAGTAAAATTAACTTTCATTGTACTCATAGTTCTGTTGAAAGCTTGACAACTTTATTGACGAGGAACTTGAAAAAATCTAATTTGTATTTTTTTACGTTACTTATCTAACTGATTTCAGTACTATGAAGATTTTCTTAAGAGACCACTGTAGTTTTTATAATTTAAATAATTGTTTTGATCTGAACTAAATAATACTGACCTTGCATGACAGTATATGAATCAAATTTAATAGCATTTTTTAAATGCTATGCTGTCCCAGGTGACTTCCATAAAACTAAGATTTATATATACGTATATGTATATATATCAATATCGATCAATCTATCTATATATGTTATATATATACATATATATATACACACACTCATGAAAAATAATTCAGTTCAATTGAACTGAATTAGGGTATCTTCAATCGGAGTCTGATTACCGTAATATTCTTTAAATGGAAAATTGAATGCCAAAGAGCTGGTTTTAGTCTTCAAACATGGAACTTTGCGGTTCCAGCTCAGTGTGTTACTTTGGGTGTTCTTTTAATGTTAAATACTGTTTATGTTGAAGATGCAGTGTTGTACTGTGTGTTCTTCTCTTTCTATTCAGCTTTTAAGATACGGTTGGTCAGCAAGTCACCTTTTTTTCCTTATTTTATCATACTAGGGAGGAGGAACGAGAGGACCTTGATACCAGTACAGAGAGCAAGGAAAATGAACGTAAAGAGCCAGAAATAGACACAGTGACAGAGGATGAAGAAGAGCTGGGACCAAACAAAAAAAGAAGGAGAGGTAATGCTCTGACATGAGTTTGTGTGGATGAGTGCACATTACATACACAGGCATGCATGCAACTGGGAAGTTCTTGTTCATACAGAACTTACAGAAAATATCAATTAATGAAGAAAAAAAACTAGATCATAAACACAGTGCATTTAGCTGGCCTGTTATAAACCTGTTGTCTATGTGATCTTCAGTTTCTTCTTGTCTTCGTGCTTGCTGTTTCAATAACAAACAAAACAAACAAAGTTGTTGCCTGGCAGACAATTACAGTTGCAAGTAACGTACCTCAGTGACCTTGTAAGACCCTTATGTAACAGGCTATTATGTGGTTTTGATTCTTTTTGTTAGAAGTCTGCAAAAACAACAGATAATTCAAAAGAAAATACTACATTGATTTATTTTAGCTAATGAAACGATTTACAGGCATTGTTATCACTCTTCCTTTAACTTTCAGGAAGGAGGGGGCAAAATGGATATAAAGAATTTACAAGACAAGAAGATACTTCTGAAAAGAGCGAACCTCTTACTGCTGAAGATGAGGAAGCTTTAAAACAGGAGCAACTAAAGAAAGAGAAGGAACTATTAGAAAAGATACAGAATGCAACAGCCTGCACAAATATTACTCCCTTAGGTCGCGACCGTTTGTACCGACGCTACTGGATTTTCCCCTCAGTTCCTGGATTGTTTATAGAAGAGGACTATTCTGGTCTCACAGAAGACATGTTGTTGCCTCGAACCTCTTCCTTTCAGAATAGTGTACAGTCTTGCACAAATGAACCTCAGGTATTCAGTAAAACTGGAGAGTCTTTGAAATCTTCTGAATCTACCTCCAATGTTGACCAAGATTCACACACCAGTGTTGTTGTAGAGGTGCCAAGGCCAGTATATAAACCAAACCGTTGGTGCTTTTACAGTTCTCGGGAACAACTGGACCAACTTCTAGAGGCTCTCAATTCCCGAGGACATAGGGAGAGTGCCTTAAAAGAAACTCTTTTACAAGAGAAAAATAGAATATATGAACAACTAAGCAGTTTTCCTGTGGAAAAATTCCATATTCCAGGTAAAGGAAGGGTTCCCGGTCTTAACTTACTTCCACAGTTGTAATTGCTACATAATATTCTAGAAACTTCAAAGTCTTCTTTAATTTTAGTTAATTCCTAAGAACCAGGAATTGTTTTTCAGCATTGTTTTGCTCTATGGAAAACACATTTGTATTGTTTTTCATTTTTTTCTTATGGAGAATTGATGTTGTGATTATGTGTGCTAAAACGCAGTGGTTTCTTTTTTCTGTCTGCTTAGTAACTTAAACATTGGGAAAAGATTAATTTGGGGTTAGTTTAATATCTGCTAAAGGTAAGTCATAGCATTGATCAACTGATATCCTCGTTTCCAGTGTAGTGAAAGGAGAGATGAGATATGACACTGGAGATGGAAACTTCATGAAAGGAGACAATTATTTCTGGTTGATTTTTTTTAGTAGGTGGGACATACACTTTCACATTTTGATAATGCATGAAGTTACTGAAAAGCCTTTGCTGATCTGAGTATTATGAACAAGGGAAAAACGGCATATTTGAGAGTCATACCAAAACCTTTGAGAACACAGAAAGAATGATATTAGTTGTGTTGGTTGTTAGGTGACTTAACATCAATGATGGGGTGGGATGGTGGGTTTTTCATGGATTTTCTATTTTGTTGGGGGAGGAGGGGGGTGTTGTTTGTTTTGTCCTCTCTCCCTTTGGCAAATGCTCACTACAAGAGGAAGAAGTGTATGCAGAAATTTCTATGTTGTAGAAATTCATTCTGTACTTCCTCAACAGCAGCTTTATGTCACTTTTTTATTGAATTCCCCTATGTTTTTGCATATTCCTCCTCATCACTGTATTGAGAGAATTGAAGGTAAATCCTCTGAAAAGATGTTTGCCACCTATGCAAATTTATGAACTTTCACTTAGGATCTGTGCATGCTTTCAGTGAGTATAGTCCATTCTCCTGGCATCTTACCTGTTTGGTTTTACAGTTAGTTTGTTAAAAGGAACTATAAATTGTTCTCTTAGTTTCTGTGACTTGACAGTTGCACAGGTATGTTTTAAATGTGGTGATAAAGATCCATGCACAAAGGAGAAGTGAATTCTGCTTGTCCAGCAGAGTGAGAATAGTATGAATACAAGAAGTACTGGAAGTGTGACTTGTTTTTTCCCTTGCATTCTTAGCAGAGTTGTTATTGATAGAGTACTTTCTAAAGCAGTAGATAATCTAAAAGTCATTCTTTCGTCTTTGGCAAGAATTTTTCATCTTGTATGTTGAGATGCACAGATGCTGGTCTTTTAGATCCTCTCTTACAAGGATGCAGTTTGACTTGGAGTAGTGTGGAGATGTTGGCATTGACAACTGTTGCTGTAGGAGGGGAGTTCTGAACCTGTGCATTGAGTTTGTTCTGCCTTGTGCTGCCTCTGCTCCTTCCACTGCCAGCTTCTTGAAGGAGCCAACTCCCCTAACAGAAAGCTATTTGGTGTTATTGCAGACAAACCTCAAAGTGACATTAGACCTCCTCCTCCAATACGGGGAAGGATGCAGAATGCCCATGATGCATCCCAAATATCTGCAGAAAAGCAACTTGAAATGAGACTCAGAGACTTTCTTTTGGACATTGAAGACAGGATCTACCAAGGAACATTGGGAGCTATTAAGGTATTTGTGAACTGTAAAGCACCTAGGAGCACAGTGGTGCCATCGAGTCTGTAACTTAAATGAGAACTCCTGCGTGCTGTGGGTTTTACTGACAGTGTAATTTAATTAAGTGTAGACAGTAATTGGCACTAAAAGTTTGCGGCCTTTCATTCCTTGGAAACGTAAAATTTGTATGTTTGCTTCAGGTTACAGACAGGCAATCTTGGAGAGCAGCCTTAGAACATGGGCGGTATGAATTTCTAAATGATGAAAATAAAGAAAATGGTATAATTAAAGCTGTGAATGAAGAATCTGAAGAAATGGAAACTGATGATCAAGATAAGTTCATTGTTAAAGACCGGTAAGAGCTAGAATTTAAACAGCGCTTCTGTTTGAGCTTCCTACCAGTACTCCAGTTTTTCACATTCAAACTTTTTACTCTTCATTTCTGTAACTTGGTATTTTTCAACAGATACATTTAAGATTTGAGCTGTAAAACGTGTTATTTCTGCATTGCTTAATGTTATGTAAACAACAATGTTCTATTGCTAACAGGTGTCTTAGTTTTATTTTGACAATTTTGACTTCTACCATTCAGATAATGAATTCATTTCAATATCACTTAAAATACAGAGAAAAATGATTCTGCCAATATACGTTTTCTTTTCAAGAATAAAAAAATCTGCTTTTTATGGAACGTTTAAAATGGTCAGTGGTAGTAGTGATTAATTGTCAGCTGAACTGTACAGTGTACCTCTTTATGAGTCACAGAAAGCCGTGATTGCAACAGGCTGTGGTCTGAATTGGCCTTCAGCACTGCAGCAAAACACTGATATCATCTCGTAACTTTAATAATGCTAATCCGTTTGTAGAACGAACTGCAACCTCAAATCATCGTGTTGCAACTACAAAATGTTTTCTTTTTTTCTAAACAATCTTCTGAGAAAGATGAGAGACTTTCACTAAATGGATGTTTGTTGTAAATCAAACCATGGAGGTTAGAACTTTTCTGTGCATATTTGTAAATATTTTCTTCTCAGAAGTTGCGTTCTTTGCAGAAATTAAGATTAATTTACATCCTTTAAGATTTTTTTTCATATTTATTAGATAAATGTTGAAATACTGCAAGGAAATCAGATTCATTGGAAGCAGTCTAACGTAGCGTTTGCTTGTGCATTTTGCAGTGGAATGTTCTTTTTATGAGAACAGTACGTGTGGATAGACTTTTGAATCCTGAATTGAGTATTGGAATTTAATTTTTAAGATTCTGTAAGATTTTTCTTGTTCAAATTCTAATTGAAATAATATTTTGATATAAGGCTCTCCTTTTGAATCTGAGTTCTCCAGTTGTGTAGAGAATAGGTAGAGCCATCACCATTGTGTTAATGGCATGTCTTATAGATGCTTGCTTGCTTAGAACTGCTATGTGGAAATACTCCACTCTTTTAATTTAGCAAGAAGCTCAAATTTGTCTGTCCCCAGTTACACTTGCTTCATTTGCTGATTGTCTGTTCAGCGGCAGAAGCTTGTTGCTTTGTTTTTGGTACTTGATACTGATTCCATCAAAATTTCTGAATTGCTGTTACTCTGATGTTAAAGTCTTGCATATTCAAGTAGAGTATAGGGTTCTGGAATCATGCGACAGATTCCTTTTGATGCTGAGCTTTTAATCCACCCAGAGCAAGTGACATCTCATTAAGACCGTGCGGTATGACTAGTGAAATGCAAATAAGTATGCAGCTTTTTTTCTGCTTGCTTTCAGGCTCTCTAAATATGTGTGACTGCAAAATATAGTGAGCAGCTTTTAAGTGTGAATTAAGAAGAGGGATAACCAAAGGCATTGCACATCCATCAGAATAAAGCACAATCTAGACAGTCTTTATTAGTTGGCTGTTTTTTTTCTGTTGCTGTTTGTTTGTGTGTTTTTTTTTTATAACCTCAAGTAGAAGTTGAGTTTTATTTTCATTAGTCTAAGTTGGCCTCCTACACTATACTTAGCTTGTGGCTGGGAAAGATTAACTATGCTTTGAAATGATTGCTTCGTCTTTGATCAGAAAGAAGGCTGTTTATTGGAAACATGACTTTATTCTTGGTTGAGAAATGTTATTTATTATTAAAGGCATTAAAAATAAAAGCCACGAATCTCTACATCCACAGCACATCCCTTTCAAGGCATTGTGTTCTGTTGTATTCAGCACAGTTGCTGAAGGCCGGGATCTTGGGTGCTGTATGTTCTGAGGCTGAAACTTCTACAAATCCTAAGGGGAAGGCATATGCTTGAAGTGAAATACTGGCTTAGTTTCGGATTTCATCTCTGTTGTTGAAATTAAGATCATTTGTTCATACTAAACTTACAAAGAGATACTTTGCGTAATGAAAATATTAGAAATATGTGTAAGTGATTTGCTGTGGGTGTTGAGCATTTTCATTTTCATTTGTAATTCCTGTGGACTGTTTTTTTTTTTCTTAAATTAAAAAATAAGAGGTTGTACTCTATAGAAATCCATTGTAAATTTGCTGATGAAATCCTCCTAACAATTTGTTACAAAACTTGGCATCCACATTTCTTGAAATTTAGTTATTTTTGTTACATAAGGACGATTTATCTTAATTAGCTAAACTAATTAGCAAACCAGAGGACTGGTACCACTAACCACATCTGAGCAGTATCTATTCATGTCCTTATTCTACGCATAAAAATTAGGTTAAAAAATGAAATCTTTTGTGGATGCAGACTTAAGCAACTAT
This sequence comes from Bambusicola thoracicus, assembly GCA_002909625.1. NCBI lineage: Eukaryota > Metazoa > Chordata > Aves > Galliformes > Phasianidae > Bambusicola > Bambusicola thoracicus. The sequence goes on along the minus strand of PPHD01019401.1, from coordinate 5,324 downwards.
CTGTGGTGTTGAGTTGAAAGTATGTTAAAAATGTGTTTAATACATTATTGTTTTAGACTCATTGGATTGAAAACTGAAGCTCCGAGTGCTGCATCAACAAGTACAAGTACTCCTCAGCCAGTTAATAATGTGGTCCACTGCTTAGCATCTGCACTGCTCCAGATAGAGCAAGGAATTGAGCGCAGGTTTCTCAAAGCACCTCTTGGTAAGCTTTCAGGATTGAAACCGTATGTCTCCAGTTCAGTGTAAGATGTTCCATCTTTGTTCTTTTCCCCAGTGCATCCCTCTGTAACACGCGGTCTTGTGAAAGATGCAAATAGCTAACTTATTGCTATAGGCCATTGTATAAATTCGCAAATGCGTTAGGTTACACATCCATGTAACTGAGATTTCAGTGATCTTGTTGACGTGACCCCATATGTACGTCAATGCCCTGGGAGATGAGCCATACCCTTAGGCAGCAGAGAGTGAGTTTCCTTTGGGGATAAAATTCAGTGTTGCTGTTGAGGGCAGCATGTCATGCAACTTTACCATGAGTTCCTTTTGTATGTCTTTAGGTTTTAAAAACGTACCCATCTTTATATACTGTTTCAGTGAAAACAGTGTAGCCCCGGTTGATCTAGATCACCTTGTTTAGCAACAACAGAATATTTATAATAAAGCTCAGTAACAGTTTGAACCACAAACTCTCAGATTCTCAGATCTTGTATTTATGCTGTGAGACTCAGAAACAAAAAGTTGCAGAAAAAAATCAAAACAAAACACACCTATAGCTTGACTTGAATTTCTCTGACGTGCACTGGTGGTGAGAGACAGATTGTGAAGTGTGTATGGTGGCTGTATTTTCCAGTGTTTGGAGTCCCTACCTGGGTCTTTTTGAAGTTCAGGACTGGAGGTTTGCTTGGAGATGTGTGTCTTTCTTGAGGCAGCCATTCTAGCAAGGCTCCTGTTGTCTTACTGAGGAGCTGTGCTTTTTGCCCCAGCTGAACTAGTTTAGTTCTTACATCCTTAGGACTGTGGCAGGGTTACCAGTGTAACAGAGATCCTGTGACTGCATACAAAGTCCTTAGGCTCTTGCACTTGCTGCAGCAGTGTAAGATGTTCATACACCGGAATCTGTATTTTCACTAGACATTGGTGCCCCCGTGGCACAGTTGATCTAAACTGACCTAAAACTGTTTCTGTGTCTCTGCTGCCCCTGCATGGAGCCTGATGTCTTAATATCAGTTGCTGCTGAAGGTGAGTTTGATCTGGACTTAACGCCAGAAAATCTGGCACAGACAGCATTTCCTTCCACAGACTTTTGTTTTCAGTGTGATTATGTCTAGAAGAGGAAAATGCAGCACATGATAGAGATTAAGGTGTAGAGCATAGTAGTAGCTTAAACTACTTTCCTTGGTTAAGTGTTTGGTCAACTTGGTGTGTCCTGGCTTTCCAAGCCCAGTGTGGTGTAACTTGTTTTGAGTGGACTGGGTGCAGTTAATTACAGCACATCTGGAGTTTGTCACTTACTATGCCTGTGTGGGTTGTAAATATGTTGTGCAGCGTAGGGCTACATTTCCAAACTGCCTCTGAGAAGAGTTTTTTGGCAGTAGCATTTTGCTGATAGCCACAAATATGCTGCAGTCTGCACTGAAGGGAAAAAATGACTGTAGGTTATAGATTGAGCATCTTGAGTTGAATGGAAAGGACAAATAGGCAAAAGTGTCCCTGCTAAAGACTTCCATTACTTCAGTCTGCATTAACTGTGTTGGGTTGTTTTTTTTTTTGTTTTTGTTTTTGTTTTTCAGGGATTCCAGCTCTGCTGTAGTCCAATGATAGTAGTTGTTTTTGTCTGTCCTGATGATGATGATGCAGTTTTTGTTTCTAACTCAGGAATCTTCCTTTAGAGGCCTTACACTGTATGGTAGAGATGGTGTGAGACCACTTTCCCTGTATACGTCTTAAATCTCATATGTTTATTTATACTACTGTACTGCCTGGGGATTTCTTCTGCTTTGAGGTAACCGTAATGTATAGGATGACATGTAGTTCAGGGAGCAGGAACGGATCCCAGGCTTTGTTCTGGCTTTCGTAGTTTTGCATTAAGCTGCAGTGTCAGGTTCCCTTTCTGTTGTTTTAACCTTTGTGCAAAACATCTCGTATTTTTGGATTGTGTAATGATGTGCTCCTAATAGGAGGTGGGTGTGAATAGAAGCAAATTTTTAGTTCTTTTTTTAGCGAACTCTTTGAACAGCTCTGTAGTAAAGAAGACCTGAAACACATACTGTTTTCTAATGGATTTTATGACTTTCAGGCAGTTCTGTGAAAGATGCTGTGAAGTGAGAGCTTTGGGACATGACTAGAAGGTGAACCTGCTAAGGGTCAAGAAGAACTGTGTGCTAGAGAGGCGTCTGTCAAATGTAGGCTTTTCTGAGAGTCAGGCATCAATTCTGAATGCTGCCCTTTCTGAATATAACCTTTCAGTATTTCAGATGCGTTTAGGAAAATGAAAATGTAGACCAAAACTTGCAAATTCTTACATTCAGCTTAAGCTCCTTGCTTGGAAAGAATGTCTTTTGCATGTTACCAGAGCAAGTTCTGTTTCTTAGTTTGCCTTTGTGTAACAGGCAAAGAAAAGTTCTCTACTCAGAAAATATGTTAGAAATGTTATTAAATGTTATAGTAAAAAGTGGAAATGAATTCTTAGTCAAAGACTGACTTCACAAAGCTGTGATACTTTCTTTCTGTGGCCTGGCTAGGAAATAGGCAAGAGTATTCTGAGGACAGAAATTAATTTTCAGTTTACAAACAGGCGTTTTTTTGTAGGTTTTTTTTGTTACCTCCTCTTACACAGATCAGTGTCTCTACACTTTTCTTTCTGATGGGACATTTTGTAATAGTTGTTCCAATTTCACCCAGACAAAATGCCTCTGTTTCTGATATTAAACTTGACAAAGCCATCTTTCTAGGGTAATTGAATTATCACTGAAGTAAAAACATGGCAAGGTGAGCAAGTGCTGTAAGTTCTGCTTTGGTAGCAGGGCAGGAGAGCGCTTTTGGTAAAAGGATTACCATTGCATTTCTGCAAACCTTGCTCCATCTTCATTATTTCAGTTGTTGCCTTTGCTGTGCCATTTCTTTTCCTCTCTGGCCCCTCACTCCTTTACACGATGTGCTCTGCTCACATTAGGAATTAGAGCCATACTTCTACAGTTTTTAGTTTTCACTCTATTTACAGCTTGTACTGAAGACAGTGCAGTGAAATTCACTGCAGTCACCGGCAAGTTTATCCTGGTGGCCTCCAGGGTGCAGAGCAGACAAAGGGACCCAGCAGAGTAATAAAAGGACCAGCTGCTCCTCTTTGGTCTGTTTTTGTTCTAAGTCTCTATCAGGCAGCTGAGAGCCTTTCTGGTGATTCTGATAAGTTTAGAATTGAGGTGCATGCCAAATATTCAAGTTGAAGAGCGAGCAAAGACTGACAGAGAAGAGCAATGCAAAAGGAGATGTAGAAACTCCAGAAACAGCACCCTCTGCCTTGCAGAAATGCTAGGTGGCTGTTAATCTTCTGTGCTTTGGTGATAAATCTTAACAGTTCGTTACTTGAATTGTAATGTATGCATTTCTTAATTATGAACGGTGATTTAGAAATCCTTTCGTTACACACTATCTATGAAAACTTGGATTTTCTTCCTTCATTTGAGTCCTAGGTAGCATTTGGGGAGAATGAAAAAAGAAAAGGGGGAGGGGGGAGGGGTGCAGGTTGCATTACACACTTCTGCAGAATTATGCATTAAAAAATGTAACAAAAGCAAATTTGTTCATTTTCCCTGAAATGTAAGCTGTTTGATGGAAAATCTGAAATGCTACTTCTCAAAAAAAAAAAAGTTTGAGGGAAGAAATATTAGTTATTTTGTTGTGAATTTTGCTGCTTTTTCTTAGTATGAATTACTTTTCCTTACATTTCAAAATACTCTTCAATAGAGAAGTCTTGTTCCTGTGACAGAGATGTGAAAAATTGAGATGAAAAATGAAGTGATTTGGTCACCCTGGCATACCAGTGAGGCAATCAAGAGAAAAGCCTCTGCTTTCTGCAGTAGTGCAGGAATACAGGCATGATACATCGTTTCATGTACAATCTTATACAATATAGATTTTCGTACATTTCTTATTCATGTGAATCACCTTTGTGACTGATTCAATTTATGTCCTGTTTAACTTGTGCTTTCTCGCTTCCTTTTTTCATCTCTGTTGCATTCCTTTCAAGACTTTGATTATTTTAATTTCCTCTACTTGCAAAAGTATTTCCCTTTCTGTTTATAATTGTCCTCACCATAACAGTATCAGACATCATCTAGGAGTGAACTGGGAGAGGATTTGTATGTATGCACGTTTACTCTTGTGCTTTCATTACTTCCCTGCAGAGTTTCATGAGCAAAGTCAGAGAAGGTGGAAGCTATTTTTTTCTTTTTCTGATGAAAATTTTCTTATTTACTCCTCACAGAAGACAGTCAAAGAAGATATCTTGCATTTGGATCAGATGGGGTTTACTATGGCCCTTCTTGGAAGGGTAACTTCATTTAATACAAAAGAATGTGCTTTCATGCAAATACCTTGTCTGTCCAAATGAAATGACCAAGTTAAGCTGTTTTTCTTGGTCCTTGCCAACTGTGGCCATGAAAAAGCTATATTTTTGAGGTGTCAAAAGGCTCATGGCAACATAGACCAGACAAGTTGTCTGCTGAGAGAGAAACCTTTGGGCAGTAAGGTGTTTTGTAGCCATTCTTACCAGAGGTGGACACAAAGGTAAGGTGGGATAGACGTAACGTGCTTTAAGACTGTCTTTGCTCATAGTGGGAGTCAAAGTGAGCCCCGAGTTATGCAATTACTCCCTGCACATTATTCTCTTACCCTTCCCTGCCTGTTGTCTTCTATATGCATATATACTAACCGCTGTTCTATTTACATTTTTAGACTATGCAAGTATGGGTTATATGAATTAATATTAAAAAACAAAAAAAAAAAAAAAAAAAAAAAACAAAAAACAAAAACAACAAAAGACCACGCTTAAAAAAAAAATGTATTTGAAATAACTGTATGAATTTAATGTTAGGTAAAGCAGAAGATAATAAAAGGAGCCACAGGGGGTATAAAAAGAGGAAGAAAGTGGAAGACAAGACTAGTCAGAGAGATGGTAAATTTTAAGTGTTTACTTGTAATACTAAGAATTAGCAAATACTGAATATTTTTCAGTTTTCTTTTCCCATCCTTTCAACTGTGTAGCCAGTTCCTTATACTGAAGGACTTGCCATATAAATACTGAAGTACAAACATTATTGAAAGTA
>PPHD01019398.1:0-14119 GCA_002909625.1 Bambusicola thoracicus | reverse complement strand
ACTTCCAGCAGTCTCAAGTAAATAACTAAAGAAGGAACCATGAAATATACTATTCCTAAAGCAAAATCTTTTTCCTTACTGATCTAGTAGGCCAACATACAGAAAAGCTGGTAGAGATGAGTCTAAGAATGTCTTCCTTAATTGTCTGATTGGGTTTTCTTTGGTGAATATTTTCTTTCATTTTAATGCTTCCTGCATGTTACTGGTTCCTTTTACCTACCTCACTATTCACTATTTATTTCTAGGAGTACTAGGAAAATAATTGCACAAGAAACTGCATGCAAAATGCATTTTTTTTTTCCCAGATACTGTGCTTGTGCTGCAGGCTATTGTTTTTATATTTGTTTATTTGTTTGTTTGTTTGTTTTTGGAAGTGAACACTGAATTAGAATACTTAGTTTCAAAATGACATGATATCATGCCCTCTACAACTCCCAAGATGTATATATAGATCCTGCCTTGCCAAAGGCTTCCAATGTAGACTCAGCCTCTTCCTTCATCTTACAAGGACAGAAACACTTCCATCTTTCATCTTTCTTGGATAGATTATAACACATTATGTCTTTCACTTGATTTTTCCCCAGAATGGTCACTTAACATAGTGGAGTTCATTCAGTACATGAAAACACTATCAAAGACTCTGGTTCTTTTTTCTAGCAATGCAACTCATCAGCTGTTAAAAAAGTATATAGAGCTTTAAAGAAAATAATTTTAGTGCTATTTGAATTATGATGTCTTCAGGAAGAAACTAAGCATGTTTGTAACTAGTATATCATAATTATGAAGCTGCAATTAAATGAAATTACTCTCTGAAAAAAGACTAATCTGAAAATTTTCTCCTACTTTGTACCAAAGGCATAAAATTTGAACTTTTGCCCTCTAAGCTTAATTCCCCTCATTTAGCCCCTAGGATCCCTACCCAGTTGTTTTCTTTCAAAAGCGTATTTCCCTCTTATGAGAAGACATGTTATTTTTATCGGAAGGGCTTAATGTACCATATTGTTAAAACTTTCCCAAAATAGTCAATCTTCTGTCTTAAAGGTTATTTCACTTTATTGTGTAATATACCACAATTTCTGCTGCATTTGATCTATTTGAGCTGTGGAGCTGGTAACATTATACTTGGTTTATACTGCATGGATTTTTAATGTTTCACACATTAGCATTTAAAAATTGTCTTCATATCCCCTATATTGATTTTTGTGGAACCCAACATAAAGAACTTGTGAGTGGCTTTTCCATACCCTCCTGATGAAAGGAAGATATAAGAATCCCCAGTGGGGCAAAGACAACCACAGATTAAAAAAAACCTGGCATCCAGTTGACCATTTTTCTTAAGCTCCATTGTAAGCTCTTTTTTTTTCCTTTTTATGATGGCTTGCACAGTATAACTGCCTAAGGGCATGCTTATTATAGACTGTATTTTGAAGCTGATTAAAAATAAATTCTTCATGCCTGTCTGAAACATATTCCACAGAGAATCTTGTTTTATATCAGACGAGTAAAAGGATCTGTTGCTTAGTTAACTAGGTTCACCTTTTACCTCAGCATACATTTAAAAACTCATATCAAATTTCCATTACACTTCATTTATTATCCAGTCTCTCTACTTTCATCAGAGAAAGCATTATAATGACTGTGACTTTGAAAAGTTTTATAACTATTGTATGTGTGTATATATATATATATTTATACATTATTATATTTTATTTAGAATCTGTATAAGAATTAGGCTATCGAGTCTGATGGGAAGATCGCTGTACCATAATAAACAGACTTGTCTTCACAATCACTCTGTGGCATACAGGACTTGGCACGCTGTCAGATGGCAGAATGGAGAGGTAAAGCGCAGAATCTGCAAATTCTGGCCCTGCACATGGGAATAGGTTCTGGGCTTTCCAAGAACTCATGGAGAAAATGAAACTTGGCGGGATCCGTGCAGAAATTCATTTCATCTGTTTTCATTTTACAGTGTCTGTCATCTAGTTTTTGATCACTAAATGAAAAAGAAAAATGAAATTCTGCCATATGCATTCTATAAATTTCAATTTAGCTATCAGGTGTCACACCTGCCACAACTTTGCTTTTTGCTGCATTTCAGACATCAGACATAGTCGTTTGTTTGCATTACCAGTGTTGGTTTGGGAAAGTTTATTTATGGTAGTATTTGCAGTAAATCTGTTAGTTTCCAGCCATAGCTGTATAAACCTATCACTTGAAAGATAGACAGTTATGTCAGCTTGTATAGGAAACATATTGTGTAATGTTAATTAAATGGCAATATTTATACTTTCTGCTCCTCTGCAGAAATGCTCTGAGCCCTGAAAACGACTGCTCCGGCATTTTGAGTGAAATCACACCGTGCAGGTTTAAGGATGTGATTCCCCTTCACAGGGAGGCACAGCCCACGTGTCCCATTTTCTGGCTATGTCCTCCCCCACTGCAGCCAGCTCTGTTGTCATGACCTTTCCACAGGGTTCATCCCCCATCCCCAGCCACAAAGAGTTCCTCTGGATAAGGGCAGGGATGGGCTGCCTGGCTATCTGAAAATTTCATGTTGCTATGGATGCTTTGGTGATGATGCCCTGGCTGGAACAAGTCCCTTCCCATGAGGGCTTTGATTTTTGATCTCCCATGCAGCATCAACATCTTCCCTTCACCCACAAATTCCCAATGCACTGGCATGATAGCAAGCCACTTTTTACTTAATCTCTCCAAAATTAACTCCGAAGGAGAACAGAGCATGGGGCAAATTTACACACTGTTATTAGCCAAGAGGATTAACAGCAGCAAGTTATCTCTCCATGAGATGTCCAATATATTTATGCTGTTAGTTCTTCCCTGATCGTTTTTTTTTTTTTTCCAGAAAAGCATAAAAAATAAACTTGAAAAATGAGTGAAGAAATTAATCTTCTCACAAAGTGTCAGGAGAAAGCTAGAGGTAGGTCAATTCTTGTTGGAAAACACAGATGTGGTGCCAATGAATTTTTCCTTGGTTCCATTTCAATTTCTCTGAATTGTCTGTGTCAAGAATAGATGGATGGAAAATAAAAACAGAACCAGAAATCAAAATGCACTGCTCTGATACAATATCTTGATATTCAGTATTTTAAATTGAAATTATTTTTCTATTTGAAGGTTTTTTTTTCCTTACTATTCTAATTTTTAAAATGATATACTCTGTTTTCAGTCAGCTCATGCTTTCTCATTTTTTTTCCTGTTCTCAGAAACTCAGGTTTTTTGGAACAGTTTCAGGCTTTTTGGAATAGCTAGAAAATCAGAAAAGCTTTGTGTGGTTATACACAAAGTACAAACATAAGCCTACAGATTTACCCTTTTTTATTTCCTCATTTCATATTGCCTTCTTTAATGAATAAATCTCTGAGCTATAATGTGAGACCAGGTATGCAACAAAAAAATGCAAGCATAATCTATTAAAAGTTTTTCCAGTAATAAAACACCAGAAGTCACATGGCAGTCATGTTAATGAATCAGCACAATATTATGTATTGTGCTACATACCGGGGCTTTGTTATTTCATATTACAGGATTATTAATTCTTTTTTTTTTTTTTTTTTTTAACAATGGTTTTCTTTTTCCTCCTTTTATTGGAGTAGAGGGAAGATTCACAAATTCATCCTAGTTCAATTTTTATTTGTTACCATAATTTTTAATAACATTTCATTGCAAGATTTTTTTTTACTTGCCCTTGGATAGGTAGGGATTTCACAAGCTTTCCATTAATTATTGTAATTTTGAAAAGTTCCAATACATGCTCTGATATATGTTGGTCCAAGATTTGAGAAAAATATAATCTGCTTGAAGGAAAGAAGGGAGGGGATTTATAAGTTGGAAGTGAACATCTGTAGAGTGACTGGATACGATTTTTGAAAATAATCTACTTGGGTTATAATGAGAAAACAGCTGTGGGGGAAACTGTCACATTGCATACTGATAAGCACTGTACAGATGGGCCAATGTTCTCCCTGCATACATATACCCGTACGTTGTCATACCCATCTGAAGGTGAGTGTATAACTCGTGGTGTGATTCGTAAATATGTTAGCTTCCCAAGGCTGAGAAAAAAAATGTAATCATGTTAGTGCTAATACTAATTTGTCAAAGAAATTAAAGCAATAATTAGCCTGGAGTAATATCCCCCACCCCTGAAGGCATTCAAGGCCAGGTTGGACGGGGCTCCAGGCAGCCTGTTTGGGTGGGTGGCAACCCTTCCAATGGCAACTGGGCTGAAACTGGGTGGACTTTGTGGTCCCTTGAACCCAAGCCATTCTGTGATTCAATGATAATTGTATGATACATTTCATTGTAATTTCTTCTGTAGAATTGTGTCAGATCTCTCTAGTTTAATGATATTGAGCTGTTGCCAGCCCAGCCTCTTTCTGTTGTGTATTGTTATTGCCCCCAAAGTTCAACCAATGCTGGAGCGTCATTGCCAGGCATGTACCAGCTCTATTTGTGAACCCATGGCCTCCTTGTGCGTCTTTCATAGGAAATACACTTGAGTGAAAAAATACAGTGCATTATACTTGCATCTCTGAGGATGTCAAAGTACCCTATACCTGTTAATAAAATTTTTGAGAGTCAAGTATATCAGAGCATGCATCTCCAGCTTTTCTAGACTCTGACAGATTTAATCAGTTAAACTCCAACGCTCTATTCATAGCTCAAATGTTTTATGGTACAGAGATTTGCATTCCAATTAGCACTTGCAAAGACAGTTTTCACGTTAACCTGATCAGTAGTATTTCCCCCTCCTCTATGTCTATCTTATTCCATTGAGACAGCAACAATGTGTCAGGAAGAGCTGTTACCTTATGATTGAACAAAACTCTCTTAGGCTTCCTTTGAAATCTTGAGGGCTTGTCACTTGAGATGTTATTTTTTTAAGCATGAACAAATCTTGTCAGCCTAAGCTGAGAAATCAGCTGTATTTTATCAGCACTTTGGGATCGAACTTCACATTTGGTATTCCACACTGGGTGCTGTTTGTGAGACAAAACAAAGGGTTACAGTCTGCTTCAGGAAGACCATCTCGGGTGGCAAAGGATCAGTTTCTTACTGTTCACAAAAAATAGCTCAGATATTTCCATTATTGTAACGTACGAAGTGCTTAATGTCTTACAACACTTGGTTATTTATGTAGGCCCATTATGTTGAATTAACTCCAGCTTCTTTGACTTAAAGTGCCTCAAATCCACACGCAACTTTTTAAAGAGAATTAATTGGCATCATAGATCTATTGTAATTAATCCTCCTTAAGGCTGAGGTAATGCTGCTTTGCAGCAGGTCTATCATTTACCCAATTACACACTGATTGCTGCTCTCCCTAGTCTTCCATCTGGACATCTGCAGAGCTCTGGGACTCAAAGAACTGGATGCTCAGTCCCATCTGGAGAACTGTCACAAATGCAAACATCTACAAGAGGCATTTGAAGTAAGTAAAAGAGATGGTAATTCCCACTTCTCCCAGTATCATGTCAAAAGAAAAATGCTCAGTGATAGTGGCTGAAGGCAGGGCAGGACTGAGTCTCAGTCCACACTCCCACCACTTGCAGATCTTCATGGGAAACACAGAACATTTCAGCACACCTTTCTATCAGCACATGCATGCAGTGTGTCAAGAAGTTTCTCACTATCGCTCTGACCTGAGAGGCACCCAATAAAAGGTTGCAGGTTCCCAAGGTACCATAAAGAATAGAAAAACAGCCTTTCTATGTACATGTTGAAGTCTGGCCAGGAGGAGACTTCTAATAACAATCACAAATTATATGACCTTGCAGGCAGAAAGGAACACTTTGTTCAGAGATCCTCAAGCTGTGCTGCAGAGCTTGTAAAAATCAGGAGCAGGGGCTGTGTCCCAGTATTGAGCTGCACATTCTGCCATGGTGCAGAGGGAAAGCTGGGGCAGAAGCACTGCATGCCTGCCACCCCAGTTTGTGGTTTAGGATTGCACCTCCTCTCCTTGCCCCACAGATATCTCCTGTTCTTCCCAGTTTGTCTGGAACAAGAGGCATGTCGCAAGCTGACTGCCCTGCACTTTTCTGGGGGGCAGGGTGTCCTCCAGAATTGCTGCCCTGATTTGGACAAATCTTCTTAACTTTAGATAAGAAAAGGGAAATTAGAATATATAGGTGTGGGCACTAATAGGCTAATGTTTGATTTAGGAACAACCATTAACAAATCGTAATAATTGTTAAACATACTTGGTACTTTGAATGTGAAGAGAGATCTGTGGATGTTGTGAAGGAATGCTTATGGAAAAACAAATGGTTTGCTATAGCAAGCTGTTTTCAAGGGAGATTTTATTTTTAGACTTGTCTCTCTACCCAGGTTCTCTTCCATTCCTGAGTGAGTCACTTCTCACCCAGTAGCAGGACTGTATAGTACAGGATGGTCTGAATTTGCCTAATACCTGCTGGGAATATTCAAACCACTCAGTAGATTCCCTGCTTGCTGCTGCTGCCTTTCAAGTTTTTCCTCATTTGGTACTGTAGGCAATGAGGGTATTCCACTGCTTCAAGGTCCAGGAAGAAAAGGGGTTTTCGCGTGGATGTTCTGTCAGTTCAAATGAGTGCCAAGTGGCTTAGCAGAATTGTCACCTTCTCCATCATTAAATTCTTCAGCACTGCCTTTCCTCCCAGGATTGCATCCTACCAGGCATTCACAGCCCACCAAGTAAAGAAGCAATGATGCACTTTGTGAAAACATTTGCAGAGAAATGCCTCCAAGGGAAAAAAAAAAAAAAAAAAAAAAAAACTGCTTTTTACTACATCGTCCAGATTTCCTTCTCCAGAAACCATAATGCAACTCCTCCAAAGCTACAAAGCCAAATCCATCTGACTGTGTGAGTGCCAATACAAGACATTATCCTGTTTATATTAAAGACTGCTGTAAGTGAGCAGTGTGTCTTCCAGGCTGCTCTCATGGCAGTTTAGAAATGGAGCTGGCAAAACACAGCTGAGTTATGGGAGAAGAATCGTGGCAGTTTAATACAGCAAGTCTCAGGCCTCCTGCCAGTTGTGGGAAGCTTCTCATAAAGCACTGTGAGAAAAATCACGGAGCTGTCACGCAGAAGTTTGCACTGGGTTTCTGGCCAAAATTGCCAGCTGTGAAGTCAAACAAGCAGAATCTGCAACACAAATGGTTAACATGGGAATTTCTGTATATCAGCATGAGGAAGTGGTATGGAAGCACTTACTTCCATTTAACGTAGTCTAACGCTGACTTCTTTTGCTCATTTTAAAATCCCCATGTAGACTAATATGCTTATAAAATACCAAGGTACCTTAAAGTTTAAACGACTTTGTTTTAATCCAGAGTAGCTGAAATCAACTTCTTTTGGCCTTTATACATCATGTCACAGAGCGAGAAATATTGAACACTTCATAGTTCATCTAGCATCTTGAGTGCGTACATAATTTAAATAAATACTCAAAACATATTTTTCTCATGATGTAGATCTGTGTGAGAATTCTGAGAAAAGAATAAGTTACAAGCATGCTGAACAACCACATGCCAGTTTAAAAACCATGCAATGGCTAAGCATGAAAGGGATTATTAAGGCATTATATGTGGAAGCAGTAACTCTAAAATTTGTATAAGTCTAAGTCCCACTATTATCATTATTTTTAACACTGTTTTTATACTCTGTTTAGTAACAATTTGTCCACACCCTGGCTTTCATCGAAGGAACTGTTTGTGCAGCATTTGTGCTGGCAGTAATCTTTACTGCTGTTATGGTCACTTAATTAAACAATTTGGAAGTTTACTTTAGGTGACATTAAAAATTGAACTTCAAGTGTGTTATTCTATGATGTTCTCTCTTGGTATTGCTCAGTAAAATGCTATATTCAAGGAAATCCATGAAATTACAATTCAAAGACGGTGATAAGAATGGATTAGTTTTGTACCATTTTTAGCTCTTATTACACTTTTTGTTGCAAGACTAAGTCTACAGATTGAGTATAAAGTATATCAGGCTTTAAATTCAGCGATAAGTCATTGTTAGGACAGAGAATTTTGTGATAACACAGGCAGAAGATTAATCCACTCTGATGACAGCCTTACAAGTCTATGAGGAACAGAACACGGAGCAAGATTTATCCACCGTATTGACAAGGACAGTGAGGGGAATGGAAAATGGAACAAAATGAGTCCATTTGCATGACAACCTAAGACTATAATCATATGGTTCCACTCAAATCCTACATTAATGGACCATAAAGAAAAAAGCATAAACAAGGCACATCATTTAAAACTGTATTGTACTCATCAACCTTTCCAGTGTCTGTAGAAAATATAATCAGGGAAGAAAAATTAATTTCAGTCTGCTAAATTACACTGCAAATGCAGAGGGGATACAACAGAATTGTTCAAACATAGTTATTCATGTGGCTTTCATAAGTTTGAATAAATTCATTCTGCTCTATATTCACAAAGATGAGACTATCAAACTAGATCCTCAGCTTGCATAAAGTAGTATAGTTCCTTTGACTTCGGTGAGCTCAAAATCTTCTCCAAATCTCCAAGGAAACCCTCTTCTTGATAGTAAGGCTTTGAAAATACTGAAATAAAAGATAATTTGAGATACCTAGGGGAGAATTTTAAAGGATGACGACTGGCAAACAATGTGAGATATAGAGAAGTAAATTTACATGTGTATCTTCCACATCCCTCTAGTTCCCTGAAACACACTGGAACACACACGTCCTTATGTGTACCCAGATATTTACAGGCTACTGCAATGTTGTAAGGAAGGGATTTCTGATCTGAAATCCAGCATATCACGGTTTGAATTAAAACAACAACAGTGTATGTATTGTAACTTATATAGTGTATCATGCATATACTATAAATCTACAGTTGTTTTACTCATTAGCTAATTTAAACAATGTAAATCAAGGTATAGGCATCAAGAATATATGAAGTCATTACTGGAAAGTTCTGAACTGCTTTTTCTAAAGGTCAAATGCAGAATTACATTAATTTAGTCATGAACCTTTGCACTTTCTCAGCTAAACAATGGAATTCCATTTTAATTTCCTTTAGATTTAAGTATAGGCTTTTCTGTAAAGGAAATTGTATATAAATTTCTGCACGTCTCCTTTCCTGCAACCTTTTGAAAAAAGCTGTTATATGGTATAGTCAGCACTGACTATGCCACATACATACAGCAGTGGTTTTTGAAAATTATATTTGCTTAAAATAGTTCATCCAAACACCCGAAATACTAAGTGAGGACTTCAGCATAGAAGCTCAAGCAGTGCTTAAACAGCTTAATTGTATTTCAGTCCTTTTAAAGAACGAGTCCTATACCCACGCATAAGCAAAATTTCTGCTAGCTTTAACTTGCAGGCAAGAATTTATTTAGGAACTGCCTTGGCATATGTGGCATTTACATATTGAACTGTATATGAATGGGGCAAATGCATATTTCTTGTTGCTTTTTGAGCATTGAAGACTGTGTTCTGTTCTGTTTTCATCATTATACTAAAGTTCAGAACAGACCTTAGAACAATTTAAGCTAATCGCCCAAAAGGCCAGTGGTCGTCTTGAGAGCGTGTGTGTGTGGGTGAGGGCTTTGGCATTGCATTCAAGCAGAGCTTAATGTGGAGCACAGATTTGAATCTGCTGAAGAGACTGAAGAGTCTTCATGTCCTTATAGGTGCACGTAACACAGTATCAGTGCTACTTAAAAATACTAAGAAATAAAGGATGATGAAAATCAAAACAGCTCACCAGCTACCTCCATTCAATGTCTTCTTGGTGTACAGAAGTCAAGTCAATTTTATCCCTCTGTTATAGCAATGTTTCCCATGCATTGTGTCACTGTTGCATATTCTCTTCCTTATTCACAGGCTTTGCTTCTCTATTTTCCCTTTCTATCATCTTCATGGCTTTCAAAGATAACCTTGATCTAAGTTAGTGCTGCTGTGCAACACATAACAGAATCAGTAACAGGCTGGACTTGTTCTTAACCACTATTATAAAATATCTCATTCTTTCATGACCTTGATTTATGACACATCTGACGACATTTTAGAAATATACAGGTTCACATTTAAAAATTCATGCAGGCAGAGCAGTCTCTGCTATCTGGGTAAGATCAGCAGGGCTGATGTGCTGGCTGTGTAACTGCATCAGAGAGGCAGTGCGCAACAGCCTGTACCAGGTAGCATCTATATAACCAAGCCCCCTGAGACTCTGTAATCCCTAACTAGATAGGATTTAACCAGAATGCTAGGACACATAGAATTGTCAGTCTGTAAACCAAAATAGCTGGGGATATGGGATTGGTCAGGAGCTAGTACAGACAGCAATGAAGAGCTACAGGACTGCAAGTCTCTACTTGGCACTGGGTCAAAGTGGATACAGATGGCAAATGGGATGTCTGCAATGCTGTTCTCTCCTTACATATCTCATATCAAATTGTTTCTGCACAAGAAGAGGAGGGGTTTTCTAAATATATTCTTAGCTTATGAGGCTATACCCATATCTAGAGATATCCTGTCTCTCCCTGAAATGTGAGCTTTGCCTGTAAAAATACCGTTTGGAGGGATTATTTGTATACAGGAGAAAAACGTGAATTTCTCGCATGCATTTGCACTAGTAAATCTTTAGCACTCAACTGTTTGCAGAAAGTGAACAAGGAATAGTCACGAATGCTGTCAAAATGGAATTTGCTTTTAACTTCAAATGAATATTCATGAATAATTGCCTACACTATTTGCTCACCACACATATTTAATGGTATGGGAAATGGGATGAATAACAAGGTACTGAAATTTGCTGACAATACACAATTATTTAAGTTAATATAAAGCAGGGAACAAAGTAAGTAATTTCAGGAAGAACTAATAAAACCTGAGTGACTGAGTAACAAGATGCCAGATTAAGTTCACTGCAGACAAGTACAAGATAATGAACATTGGAAAAAATCATGTACTAGTGCATATTGATGGAGATGAATTTAATCAGTTTGAGAGAGATCCAGGTGTTAGGATGGACGCGTTACCCAGCAGCAGCAAGCAAGGAAGAAGGGCTGCAGCCTGCTACTGGAGAAGGGTGAGTCTGAATCTGAAGAATCAGCTCTGTCCTACCTCAGCCATAAGTGCAGCTAATGTCAGAGAGAAATAGAGACCTCTTGGCCGCTATGCAACTGAGGAAATAACTCACTATATTTTTTTAACTGAATTTACTTTCTCATATTGAGGACTGAATTAGACCCTGTTAAGCTAAAAGGCAATATTGAAAGGACACAGTATAAACAAAAAAAAAGCCCAGAGAAAAGGCAAACAGATGTGAAATATGGCCAGAAGGATACAAGTTAAACAAACTGCTTACTTTCAGAGTCAAAAGAGCATCAGCAATGTACAAAATAATATGCAAATCTGTGGTGGGCATAATTTGAGTTTCTTCAAGACATGCCACAGTCCAGCGGCTAGGATTAAAGAACAAACAGAAAGGTTTAGCAGTGAATAATTAGGTTTAAATTAAGATGCTAAGCTTTTCATTAAAGTGACTGAGACAAATTGTCTCAGTGGTGGTGTCTAGCAGAGGGTCAAACCAGCACAGTACAGCAGTTTAATTTTACCTACTTCAACAGGACTCGCCAGAACTCAACCATCAGTGCATTAACACTGTAGAAATATGAAACTATTGCATGAAGTGTGTGAGAATACAGCTCTACATCACTGTCCTGGCAGCAGCAAAGACTGAAGTATTCTGCAGCTGCTATCAACTCTCTACTGTGCAGTACTGGGGTCAAGAGACCCTTCCTGGAGTCAATCCACATAAACAGCATGGTTTGCCAGGTTACCTGGATGCTAGAAAGATAACCAGAACAATAATAGCAGGGATTCATGAGGACCTGTTACTTCCATTCCTTCTGCTCCATCAGAGCATTTTCTGCAACTTCACTGAGTGGGGTNATTCATGAGGACCTGTTACTTCCATTCCTTCTGCTCCATCAGAGCATTTTCTGCAACTTCACTGAGTGGGGTGACTTGTGCTTTGCGGGCTAGTGCTAAGTTTCCTTCTAACCTTGCAGCTTGTCAGTGAACTATGGTCCCAAAGCTTTAAATGAAGGAGATGATATAACAAAGTAATACTACAGGATAAGTAGCATCATGTCACATGCATCTCAGAGAACTTTCTTCCTACATGAAAGTCAGCGATGGTACAGTTGTTTTTAATGCAAGTGTCNGACTTGTGCTTTGCGGGCTAGTGCTAAGTTTCCTTCTAACCTTGCAGCTTGTCAGTGAACTATGGTCCCAAAGCTTTAAATGAAGGAGATGATATAACAAAGTAATACTACAGGATAAGTAGCATCATGTCACATGCATCTCAGAGAACTTTCTTCCTACACGAATGTCAGCGATGGTACAGTTGTTTTTAATGCAAGTGTTAGGGTTTGTTTTTTTTCAACTTGTAGCACTTGGCAGTTCATAGAATGAACTTTCCACTCTAACACCTAAATGATCGTCCAATATTTTCCTCTTCTGAGTATTATTTTGTCCCCCAGCTGCAGTCCTGAAGCATTTTTCCTTATGTGAGTGCTCTCAGATAGGAAATGCACAAATTCCTGAGGAGTCACTGGGAAAAGCAAGGAAGTGATGCAGCAGGGCTGGGGGGGAGGGAGAGCAAGGCAGGAGTGAGGTCAGAGGAAGAGGGCTCTAGCCAAGGCAGGACACTGAGAATGGACACACAGGGCCGAAAAGCAACAAAAAGCCAGGCACCCAAGACATTCATAACCATGAGGAGCTGAGAAGATGAAAAAGAGCATCTTCTATTCCAGCACTGTGCATACGTCATTTGACTGTGGCCACCTCAATTGCTACTCCTCTGTAAGATATAGCCCCACAGAACATGAAGATTCCTGGGAAGTGAAGGAGCAAATCCCAACATCCTTGCTTAGGACCTGCTCATTCCTCAGGAGACATTAAAGTTAATTCCAAGAATGACTGAAACTCATATTGTAATTTAACTTTGTTTAGCGATCTGTTACCCAAGGAGTAAAAAGACAAGGTGGTTTTGTAGGATATTGGCCTGTGTGGAATACTGACCTGTGTGTTGTGAGGGTACACACCTGGGCACATTAAGACAGCGACAGTCAGTACTTCATGTCTAAGACTGTGTGTTAGAATGACAAGAACTCTCAGAATTCTTATTCCATGTAATCAAATAGAGATCTTCTAGGAGTTAGTTTGGTTATCTCATGGTTAACATACTAGCACCGCACTGTGAGAGACCTTCACTTCTAAAGCTCTCATATAAAATGTGCGTAGATTAAAAGCAACTGCTAATCTGGCATTTCATTGGTGTAATTATTTCTGGGGCTCGCTCTATTCCTCCTAAAGAGCTGTGACTACCATTAGCACTACTGGAGAATGACCAATCCCAGGAGAACATAACTAGACATGAAAATTGAGTTACTTTATTCCTTTTAGCTGTGAGGATCTTTATATCTGGTCTGTACATCTCTTCTGTATTATAGCAGATGGCAGAAACAGAGCCTCATTTCAGGGTAGTTAATCTGGCTATTAGAAACATTGTATTCACTTTAAATTCCTTCATTCCATGACTTCACCTAAGGTAAAACAAAGAGCAGCAAGAAACTGGTTCTGAACGCTGAAATGTGCAATTTCTTTCAGATGGACATAGCTACACAGATTTAGTAGGATGTGTGCATGCATATGTTTATGTGTGTTTGTGTGTTTATTGCTTCAGAATTGCCTAGAGTTACATCATCCCAAGAGATATATTCAGCCCTGGATGCTCAGATGGAATATGATGTTTGCACATAAAATGATAAGGCTTCGTGAGGCATTCAGACAGGAAGGTCAGGTGAAGCAGTTATAAAACAGATGCTAACACTGCCTTTGTGGCAGAGTCCTCCGAGGTAGGTTGCTTTGTGATAGGCTAGTCTGTGTTCTAAAAATATTTTCCCTGATTTTTTTTTATTTGAAAGTAACTTTAATCAACCACAAAAAAATCATTATTTTGAGATGACATTAAATACATTTTCAATTGTATGCGTACCTTATTAACTAGGAAAATTGTTCTAGTGTCTAGGATAAATGAAAGTAGCTTTAAGACC